>PNEQ01053509.1:0-18091 GCA_003012365.1 Medauroidea extradentata
AACTTCTGGATCTACACACACCTAAGCAATCTTTTCATTTGAAGTATGTTACGGGACATTTAGAACAAGCTACCTTGTGATTCTACTCTGCTCTTGGTTTATGCTTACTGAATTGTTAATTGAAGGGAAGTACTACAATCCTGCAGTTTTAGTCTCAACTCCAGTTTTGTTTATAACTATTGCGCTTAGTTCAGTGCAAGCTGTTGCAGACTAAAAATATTAAGTAATGTGTAGCAATGGTAGATACTCATTCGGGAGTACCTGGTTTCGATTCATTTTTCAACCATAATGATTTCAGATTTCAGAATCTAGGCGAACTGTGGCACTTACTTTTCTCTTCCTAGATTGTGATTTACGATTCACTTAATCTGTCTCAAACCATTTAATTTATAACCAGAACGCAATAAAAATTGCAGCATGTTTTTGTGGGAAAATACGACGAGGATAAATTTATTTATAAACGTAAAATGTGCAAAGAAAAAAAACACGTTTTAAATGCCTAGCTTATACGTAAATACGAGGCAGCATCCGTGAACGTTGATTTAAGATATGATGTTGATCTTTCTCAGAATCGAATTTAGTTTGCAGTTCTTAGCGGCGAAAAAAAAAGCGATGAAGGAAAAAAAGAAACGGGTTGCATAAAATTATACATTTGATTACAAGATGGATCAGATTCTTCTTGCTTGTTAGATTCAGTAACAACGTCAATTTTCAGCGTCGTCAGACCACTACTATACACTGTTAAATGTAGTGTTTTTTACACATGAGATCCTTAGTGGTCTCCACAAAAAAAAATTCGTTTAACACAGCATAAATTGTGTTGCAGCAAAGGAAAATCGTGTTACGAAAGTAGCTTTTTCTAAAAAATGAATGTTGTTGCTAAAGTGTACAGTAATGCTAACAAAAACGCTAAGGGTCCTTAAAAATAGTTCGGCAGTAATCCTTGTTACAAATTATCTCGATTAATTTTATCTAACAATTGAGTAGAAAATGTAGCCACTTCACTCCCATGTTTATTGTTATTTCTCAGGGTCTTTCTGATACACTGTATTTTCATTCATCATGCTATTTAACTGGGCCAGTGAGCTGCCTGTTTCACAGTATATATTAATCGTTTAAATAATTAGTTTTTGACAACCTAGATGAATGCAGTTCGCTATAACGCCAGCATTCATAGTGTTGTTCAATAAGTAATAAAAAATCAAACATTTGAAATATCTTTCTACCGTTTTATGTGACAAATACGTTTCCCCATAACACTCAAGACTCACGACAGAGCGCGTCGAGTCTGTATTTGAAGAACTGGTATCGGATATTACAACCAAGGGCCGTGAAAAAGCAGGGTCACGCTACTATCAGTTCTTGTGAGAGTGAAAGAGAGATTTATGGTCAGCGCTTAACATCTAGGTCTTGAGCGCTGGTGAGGGTTGACATGAGATGAAATTGGAGCAGTGCCGGAATGACAAGGACTAGCGGAAACGAGATATCCCCCAGAAAACTTTTCGTCGAATGGCATCGTTCGGCACGATTCCCAAATGCGAAAATCCGGGTCCCGACCACGCCAGGACTCGAACCCGGATCGCCTTACTGGAAGGCGAATGGTCCGCGGTCCCACTATCAGCTCTTATCGCGCAAGTCACAGATCACCGTGGCAGCTTGTCGCGTTGTTGAAGGAGATGTGCACTTGTTACCGCCGACATACACCACAACGAATTGACAGTTCGCATAGCTCTAAATTGGGTATAGATGTAATCGTGAGGACAATTGCTATTAGCCAAAAACTAAATATTTAAACGACGTAAATTTTTTTGTCTCTTAGTTTACAAACGATATCACAAATTTTCGACATAAAATCCTTCAATTTCGTAATTTCATAAAAAGTAGTTAGATACGTGGTTTATGTTTTGATAGCTTTTTAGCATGTAGCAGTAACATCTTATTCTAGTGTAAATTATTTTATTCCAGTAAGTATGTAAGTTTTTAATGGGTGCATGATGCTGTAACCATATGAATTTTGACTATGACATGACATTATAGGAATATTTTGTATGCTAAAAACGTTTCATAGGAGAATAATGTCACTAATAACGTCCAGAAAACTAATAGCATTCTGAAAAATATAAAGTTATGAATAATCACAATTGGACATCCTTAAGGGCGTGGTCTACCGCAATTTTTATCATCATTTTTTATTTTTTTATTCGTGCCAGATAATTTTTTTTTCTTATTTTAGACACAAAATGTGACTAAATTTGGCTCTTGTGAAATTTTTTTATCTCTCATAGTTTTCGCGTAATGGCTTGCTAAAGTCATATCTTTGCATGTTTCCGTTTTAACGACTACACTAAAACAAACTGATATACCAAACGCAAAAAAATCTCAGTGGATAAATATGTTGCAGGCTACAATGACATGCTCGTAATATTTAAGAATAAAAATTATTTGAATTTTAAAAAATTGCTGAAACTGAAAATAAAAATTTAAAAAGTTCAATAATTTAAAAAAAAATACAAATAATAATTATTCTTTAATTTTATTAGCATGTCATTGTAGCCTGCAATGTCTTTATCCACTGTGATTTTTTTTAGTTCGGTATATCAGTTGGTTTTAGTGTAGTCGTTGAAACGGAAACATGCAAAATATGACTTTAACAAGCCATTATGCGAAAACTATGAGAGATAAAAAAATTCAAACGAGACAAATTTAGTCACATTTTATGTCTAAAACAAGAAAAAAAATCTGGTACAAATACAAAATAAAATAATGATGAAGAAAATTGCGGTAGACCGCGCCCTTAAAGACCTTCTTTAACTTTTGAAACGCACTTTTTCTGTGGTATGAGACGTTTAAATTTTGGCAACGGAGCACGTAAGCCGTATTTGTCATTTGTCAAAATTTACGTTACCTGGCGGTGGACGAACAGGAATTACTTAAGGGCGTGGTAAAGAGCAATTTTCATCGGCATGTTTTTATTTTTTATTTGTACCAGATAATTTTTTCTTATTTTAGATACAAAATGTGACTAAATTCGGCTCTTATGAACTTTCTTATCTCTCATAGTTTTCTCATAATGGCTCGTTAGAGTCAAAATTTGCATGTTTCCGTTTTAAGGACTACACTAAGACCAACTGACCTTCCAAGAGGAAAAAAATGCACAGTGGTTAAAGACGTCACAGGCTACAATTCTACGCAAATAAAAAATAAAAATTACCATTTTTTTGTATTTAAAAAAGGCTGAAATTTAAAATAAAAAATTGAAAAATTCAAATTTGTTTGAAAAAAAATTACAATCATTTTAAATTGTGGTTTAATGTAGCTGAATAGATTTTGGCAGGAACTTAAAAAAGTGCTCAATTTACCGTATATCAACAGAAGCACGCGGTAACTAATACTGTGAAAGCGTCACAGAAGAATTTATTCATTGTCGTCATCGTACCAACTGTCGGGAAGTACGTGCATGAAAACAAAGCCTCTTGGATTCTAAATACAGTTTTTTATAACAATCCGTATTGCTTTAGACACTGCAATAAGTCCGTATCTGATTCAGATATTTAAAAATGTTATTCTTGATGACATGAGACTCAGCATCATGTATTAACTGTTGTAAGAAGCGAAATCGGTGAATTTTCTAATCATTGAAATTGTACCATCCCTCGGGGAGTACATGCATGTAAACAAATTTGAGACATTGTGTATATAACCGCTTATAATCATAAAAAATAGTAAAATACGTTTCTACCTAAACTATATAAATACATAAATGGTAAATGTGACGTTACTTAAGTGTCTATTTCTGCGTCGTGAGACAGGTTAGTTTTACCCTTCTGAGATTATTCTGCCTTGCTAAGGAAGTAAGCCTTATCTCCAAATTTGGAAAAATAATATTTTTATTATATTTAAATAGTTGGTACCAACACACATATTTTAATTTAAGGATAAACGGCTTTATAACCAGTAATTGCCTGTGTAAAAAAATTTTTTAAATATTGCTTAAAACCAACATTTGGCCTAGTACTGAGAATAAAAGCCTCAATTTGTTGTTTTGAAGAAATATATCAGAAAGCAATACCAAATAAATTTCGAATATTTAAATTTCACAATAAAAGCAAAACATTGAAACCATTTACAAAAATGAAAGTGTGTTAAGAGAAAATAAACTTTTTGCTCTCCTGTAAAATTTGACCTCTTGGAGTTAAGGCTTTCTCCCTTAGTAGGGCAGTATTGTCGTTGTACCAGTATTTATGCTCAGTACGAGAGGTGGTGCGATGCTACCAGCCGTGGGATTATGCCTGAACGCCTCTAAGGCAGTATCCCATCCGACAAAGAGACGATAACTATAGAGTCCCTTGGGCCGAGAAGGCTCAACAATTAATCACACTAGGAGGCCTGCCTGGACGCAGGTCGCCGCACAGAGCCCTTGTGATCCACACCAGTGGGTGTTGCGGGACACCACCGTGCACTCAGTGGTACACTATGGGTCTGAAGTTCGGTGTTGGGACTCGAATCGTCTGTAGACTAAAATGTCATCATAAGTAAACATCCACTAACTCCGAAATCATGCCAACCTAAAAAAAAAAAAGAGAGTTCGATAAAAAAAAACACTTTATGACTCCCTTGTTATTCATTTTGCGGTATAAGCAAGGTTTACGAATGGCTTTCACACGGAGGAAAACTTAGTGAAGGTACTGTACACAGGGCCTAGCTTAGTACAATGCTGCAGCCCGCTTATCTTTCACTACCTGCTGTTTGTACTGCAGAGCAAGTCAAGCATACTGTAGACTTTTATTACATTTATGTGAGTATTTGATTCCAATGAAACGCAATCTGAGGCAACGCAGGTGCAAAATTTGCGTTGCATCCGTAAAAAGCGATATTTAATCGGCCCCAGGTCATGGTTAAGCTCCTTGGACAACATGTACGTAATAATACGCATAGACTTGAAGTAATCAAAGAAAACATTTCCTAGCACCAAATATAATTCGTGGGCTTCGTACAACAACTAGGTAACTTAATTTTTCCAAGTTTAAGTTATCTGCAGACGTGTACACTATAACTGTGAGTCTTCCTATTGGTGTGTGTATATTTGTAAATGCATTAATTGGGAATATTGTTGCAACACGAATTCGCATTTATACGAATAGCTAAGTGTATGATTAAAGAAATTATTATATGTAACAAGTAGATATCACCAAAAAACGTAGTTACCTACTTGTTGTATTAAACCCACGATATGCATCGTAAAGACTTTTTTATTTAAAAAAAAAAGCTTTATTTGCCTCAAGGTAAATGTTTCGATTACTGTCAAGTTTGTCTAAGTGTTACATTCATTAATTCATATTCGAACGAAATTATGCTTGTTTTGTAGACGTTAAAAGTGACTATTTTTCTCTAATATGAATTTGATTGGCGTGTGTAGTATTCTCATAACGACAAGTTAAATGTCAACGTTTGAATACAATGCCAGCATACCACGGGCCTCTCTGGTAAGTAAATTTAGGGGGGGGACATGGTATGTAATTATATTTGGCGAATAGAAGTAAAAATATCCTAATAGAATATTTAATACATAAATTTGTCTTTCAAACAGGTTGAGCACTGAAATAATTATCCTTTACGTGTATTAGTATTCTAGTTAACAATATATAAATAACACACGACAATATATTCACTTGAACAATTTTTAGATATTATAAGATTGTATAACTCAAAATCTCAATATATCCCAGGTCCCCTCCACACGGAATATGGATGTGTCCGCCCCCCCCCCCCCCAAATTCCCCGCCAGAGAGGCCCATGCAGCACACACCCAACGAAAATCAAAATACTTATAGAAATGAAATAATTTACATTAAAATAAGATGTCACGGTCCATATGCTTAAAATTGTAAAATCATGAAACGACTTTATATATATATATATATATATATGTGTGTGTGTGTGGTGTGTGTGTGTGTGTGCGTGTATATATATATATATATATATATATATATATATATATATATATGTGTGTGTGTATTGGAATTTAAAAAAAATACTAAATATAAATGATTTAGTATTGTAAATTGGCAATAACTTTGGTACATTGTAAACAAAACCATTTTATACCGAAGAAATATTTAGTTTTTTTTAGCAAATAGCGGCTTTCCTCCTGATAATAGTAATACCAAGTGTTTCTTATGTGTTTGTCCTTGTTTTTATTTGACCAGATCCCATTTATGAAATTTTATGATGTCTATGTATCCTGTTGAGTAAAAGTATTCTCTGCTTATTTATGTTTTTCTATTATCTGTTTAGTTTTCTTTGACAGTCATATATATATCGCAATGAGTATGTCCAAGAAACTAAATCCAGTCTTTCACTCCCATTGTACAGCTCTGTCAGTATCATAATATGATGCAGACCTGAAACACCGAAACCAGTTGGCGCAGAATTCATTCCAACAAAAACATTGGCTACGTTTATGTACCTTCCTTGCCCACCGAAGTGTTTTATTACGTTACAGCACGCAGTTTTTCCTCTGTCAAATTAAGATAGAAGATAGTCGCGTGTAAACAGCACTAAAAGAACACCAGCATCACTGGTCCACCTCTGTAATCCTACGTACCTCGTTCCTGTTGGTCAACAACCCTCTTTGACACGTCAGCTATTTTGTTCAACGTTCATTACAAGCCGACTTTCAGCCTAGATGACAGTGTCGCACTGAAATAGTCCTAACACATGTAAAGACATGGTGAAAAATTGCAAGAAACTGCCGTGTGTGTGTATTTATTTATTTAATTTAGCAGCCTGGGCTTTGTTTGATTTTTTATTGTTATCTTTTTCTCTAAATTGTTATGTAACTGTCAAAAATTTCTTTTTTTCTTTTTGCGCAATTCTTTATTTTTTTTACTAATTCTTTTTTAAATGTGCTTCTTTATGTATTTATGTGTATTTACGTATAAGGTTAAACACTTCAAGATGTAAACCGGCCTAGAGCTGAATCTTGTATTGTATAAATAAATTAATAAAATAAATAAATATGTAGTTGTTTGAATCACAAATATTCAGTAGCGAAACACCAGAAATATCATTGGTCTAAAACATGAGTATTCATGGAAATAAAAAATGCAACAAAATTACGAAAAAATTTTTTTTGTAATTTTGTAGCATCTTTTATTTTTTATTTTCTTTGTATTTTTATGTTTTTGTGGGTTTATCTGCGACTTGGCCACATTCACAAGTAATGGCGGGTATCCATGAATACTCATCATGTCATATATCCCCATTGCAAAAATTTTTCAAAGATCATCATTGCTCTAGTCACGAAAGTATTAGACAATAGCATAGAGCAACGATTTTAAGGCGAAAAGATTTTTGCATCAATTGATTTCAGTACAATATGTGCACATGTGCAGCTCTGATAGGAAAGTATCTAGGCTATCTTTCGCCCGGGGCAAGAATTCCCCCCCCCCTTCTTTTACCACCCCTTTTTTCCCATCAGTCCAACCAACCCAACAGTAATAAACGTATCTTGCATATGTGGATTTATTTACTCGGACATACTCCATTGCGAAATACATGACTGTCAAAAGAAAACTAAAAATAAGACAAGAAAACATAAATAAGCAAAGTATGCTTTAGTCATCAGGATACACACACAACATGAAATTCCAAAACTGGAACCAGATTCCAGTTTTGGAATTTCATGTTGTGTATGTATCCTGAAGACTAAAGCATACTTTGCTTATTTATGTTTTCTTGTATTATTTTTAGTTTTCTTTTGACAGTCATGTATTTCGCAATGGAGTATGTCCAAGTAAATAAATACAGTCATGCATTCCCATTGCACAGTTCTTTCAAAGATCGTATCTTGGATACTTTGTTTTGCGCTCGCTTGTATAGATAACGGAATAAAAATTTAGTAGAAATGCATAATACCTGTACTTACTAGCTACCATTAGCAGTATTTTAAGTTTGCGTTATAATTATTAATACTGTATTTATATCATTGTGTGGTGGTCAAGGTTAATTAAAATACAAAAATACATAACTAGTAAAAGTCTAAATATTGGTATATATTGTATTTTTTACACTCATTTACATTTAATTCCCAAGTAAAAATTTTTGGCTCCACTAGCGCCCCTTCTAACCCAGCGCCCGGGGCAGTTTGCCCCCCCCCCCCCTTGCACGCCGCCTAAGATACGCCCCAGACCTCTGCTACATGGTCAGTGATTGGACGATTTAACTCTCGCTTGTCTTGGAGTTCTAATGACAAATCATAGCCGTATGATGTCACAGTCGCCTTCTTCTGGTGGGTGAAGTCAAATGAGAGACAGTGTCTGAACAAAGACACACTGCCAATAACCATGAAGTGAAGCTGCCGACCCACACGTAAGGCACTGAAGCAAAATGGATCAAAAATCTTTCCGCGACAAAATGGTAGCTCTGCCAATGGCGAAAGAACAACGCCAGCTATGGACATGTTAAACCAAATCCTAGCAAACAATCAACGTTTCCAACAACAAATCAATGTTCCTCCGTACACAACATGTTTTAGAAGCAGACCTGTTAATTTAAGCAATGTAAAGAGTTTTCTTATTTTTATTCACGAAATTGGTGGTTGGCATTACTGAAATTCTAGTAAAAGACCACGGTCTATGATGGTAATGTCTTGACACTGAGGAATAAAATGTGACTCCTTATTTGTCGCAGCTCTAGTCGTCTGTTAGTGGAAGATTTGTCGTGTTTTGTCTTCTGCTTAGCAAGATTTCACAGCTTAAAATGTATAGTCGTTATCGGAATTGTCTGTATTATAGAAGACAAAAATAGGAAAATCAAGAGAATGTGTGTGCCATTTATATCGGAACTCATTTTCAGTCATAAAATTTAGTTTTTCTGTTTAGGAATTTATAATAATTCAATGCATAAATTTATAATAATTTGGTTTGTAGTAATAATTTTAAATTATATATTTATTTTTTTTAGAGTACTTACATTAAACAGTTATATAAACAGTTCCACACACGCGCCCAAGCATTTATGTACATGAAACACATATCCACAATACCAGATTATCATATTAACATAATATTATATAAATAATTGTAAACATTGTAACACCGCCGGATGTCAACTAACCAACTCTTCTACCAAATGACTACTAGCGCTTGGCAACAAAAAGGAAGTCGCTTTCTTTTCCTTGAGAGCATACGCAGTGTGAAGACCTCTTCCTCTAAGACCAAAGATGTTAGAAGGATCCAGATGGAGCATGTCACCAGGAGTGTAACCAAACCACGGTCGTAGAAGAACAGGTCTGGACACTCGCCTGGATATTTGACCCCCTTGTTGTTTGGCTGTAGTTCACCAAGTTACCGAGAATATTGTGTTTTATTGGCTCTGCTGTTAGGGCGGTCGACTAAACTCAGCCCACTTCCTTTTCACTAAGATAAACAATTTATCAAAACGTATTTTTTATCAATTTACGAAATTCTTTCTTCGCTCACAAATTTAAGAAAAGGCTCCAGCAATCTTTATTTACTTTATAAAGTTAACAATGGAAAAAAAGTGGACGGAGTTTGAATCCGACCACCCGGAAAACAGCGCCAAAAAGTACGACATTCTCGGTAACTTGACGAACTACAACCAAACAACAAGGGGGTCAAGCAAAATACATTGGTAGGTAGGCGAGTGTCCAGACCTGTTCTTCTACGACCGTGGTGTAACCAAACAAACGCTTGACGTGGCTGGTATCAATATGGCCGACTAATTAAACAATTGAGGAAATATTAAGTAGGAGGTGTGTAAACAGGGCTAAAATATAGAGTTTTCAACCTAAATCATCAATTAAAAAGCATAATACATTAATTTACCATAAAAATACCAGTCTGATGTGTACATTTGAGGTTAAATCAGTATGGCGAATGGCAAATTTGGTGGCTACCTCTCCTCCCTCTTGGCTTCACTCCCCTCGCCCTCATTCAGACCTTATGCTAACCCTGTGTCTAAGACCGTGTCTAAGACTTATAAGCACATTGGGAATGGAAATAAAGGGAGGGGGGCTCGATTCTCCTAGGAAGCAGTGATAAATAACCATCAAAATGAATCCAAATAAATACTTGGCGATAGTCTTAAAAGGAATGTAATCTTTGTCATATTAGCGTATCAACGAAAATCGGAGGCCATAAAAATACTTTCGTCTAGTAATTGTTATTGTTCGTCAGCTGTGTTTACTCTACGCCTGAAATCTGCGAGTTCTTAAAAAGTCAAAGCTTGCGGTAGCATAGATGCAGGTTTATTTTCTGCAAATATCGGTAGGTGTCACTTGCAATCTTTGAAGTCGAAAACTTTCTTCTTATTGACTTCCGTAATTTTCGCCTGTTCGTTTGTCTTTGACGCATGCAGTCATGCGATCGAACTTCGGGAGTTCATACACTCCAAAAACACTATCTTGGTTGCAGCAATATGTTTGCAACGGCAAAGTAAATTTGCCGAAAGAAATTATTATATATATATACTTAAAGTTACAGTAGTGGTAACGAAAATTTTGTTACTATTAAAATATTTAATTTAAAAATCTTTATGGTGACGTTTGTTATTTTATTTTCAACACATACTCTATGTTGTCTCAAATACTATCTTAGCTACAAAGAAACTGATGTCATTTTAGAAGAAAATTTTGTAATGAAAAAAGATGAAACCCCAAACATTAGTTATCAAAAACTTTATTTGCTGTGAAATAAGATTTATTTGTTACAAACTAAATTTCCTCAAAAAAAATCTTTCTTTGTAGTAGCGTAAACGTTTTTTACTGTGCAGTGTGATCAGATAACCCACAGGTGCGTTTACGTATGCCGTTGTTTTCATGTTATGACGTGATTTAAAAAACAAAGTAGGAGATTTTGGGAGAGGAAAAATTGATGTCGCATTTACTTTGGTAGAATACGCATATTTAATTTGAATTATACGAACCTTTATCCAATACCTCCCCTACCCCCCCCTCCCATGCGAGGACAAAAACTCAGAAATCTTCTTTCACCACCAATTATTGCAGAAAAAAAATCTTAAATTTATTACATGGCGTGAAATAACTACTCGAAATACCACACATTTCCCACACTTGTGTTAAGCCAAGCATGAAATTACTCGACTCTTCAGTTAAAACTCCGTTGCTGAACATTAAAAACAGCTTTAACGACTCCAGCATACAAAACTTGTATGGTTTTATTACAAATAGCAAAACGAAAAACAAAGACTGGAATGATCTTGTGAAACTTAACATCACTAGCATCAAATCGTCAAGATAAATAAATGCTTCATATATATATATATATATATATATATATATATATATATATATTTTTTTTAACAGTTCAAATGTTCGCAAAATGCGTGTCGCAAATCAAGAAAAAATAACGTACATGTACTACAAAATCTTTTACACGAAGCTAGATTTAATCTTGTACAAGGCCTCGCTGTAAAAAAACTGTAGTATTTTACGAGGGAAATCCTTGGAAACCCAGTTGTCAAAGAAATTCTTTGAAAATCAACAAATGTTCATGTAAAAAAAACGATGTACATATTCGTAAAATTACGACGTAAATTTTGTTTCAAAATATTATATTAAATGTCATTCAGAGCAATATTTCAAGTTAAGAACATTACATTTTTGTTATCACTCTCACACTACGCCTGATTTTCACATTTAAACGGGAAATCCTTGGAAACCAAGTTGCCAAAGAGATTTTTTGTAAAACTACAAAGGTTGTTCTTGAAAAGAATGTAGTGCGTATGTTTGTAAAGTTACAAATATCTTAGTATTTGTGCATATGTAATTGTTTATGTATATAATTTTTAATATTTACTTTATTCTGATTGTGAAAAAAGAAACTTGTTTATTTAATAACCGCAAAACAATTTTTTACTTGCAATTCTTTCTAAGAGAAAAATTTGAGCTTGTAATAGGACTCGAATCTGTGCCTTTGCAATTTATGTCCGCGCATCATACCCGAGAGCACCTTCGCTTACATTCTTATGATTTGTTATATTTATTTATTTATACACGCAGGAAGTATCACATGGGAAGAGACTGGAAAAATGCGTGGATTCATTGACGTGTAGACTAGCCCTCAAGAATATATGTGCACTCAAGTGCATAGTATGTGTTCATTAGCTGCTCGCTGACACAGTGATATGGGCCTGCCTTTAGTTACAATTTTATTATTGGCTCAGCAACTTACACGAGGTGTCAAATAAGCCAAGAGCCAATTGCGAAAAAGACACGAACTTACAGTTGCTGAAAATCTACCTTGTGCATAAAAGAAAACACGAATTTTTTAGGTCCCTATGAATTAGGTAATAAGATGACGTGTTACCTTTTTTTTTTTTTTTTTTTTTTTTTTTTTTTTTTTTTTTTTTTTTATTAATAAAGGGACAGGAATTTTTGGCGAAAATATTTTTGCCCCTCTTTGTTTCAGTGTCTTGCGTGTACACCTGCAGCTCAACTTCATGGCTATTGGCAGAGTGTTTTTGCACATGGCCGTTATTCACTTGACTGTGCCAATCAGTACGTGGATAACTGTGACACATCACGTCTGTGATTTGCGGGTTTAACATCAATACGCAGTGTGTTGCGTCATCCGAACACTGACCACATGGCAGAGATGCAGGTGCGCACGTAAGGCACTGAAATAAAGTAGTGCAGAAATCTTTCCGCAAAATTTCCTGTCCCTATTACTATACTTCGACCTGCACATCTGCAGCTCTGATTCGTCGTTAGTGATTGGACGTTTTAGCTCTCACGAGTCGAGAGGTTCTACCCGCAAATCATAGACATGTAGTGTTGCAGTATCTTTGCTGTCATTGGCTCAGTGAAATGAGGGTAGTCTCGTCATGTAAGCATGCTGCTCAGTAACCACGAAGCAGAACTGCAGGTGTGTACATAAAACACTGAATCAAAGTAGGGCAAAACACTTTTCGCGAAAATCAGCAGTCCTAGCTATGAGTCGTCACGTACATTTACGTTGGTGTTTTTGCGCGTATTGACATTATATTTACTGCTTTGTTTTGATAACGCCTGCCCAAAGAAAACATGTCGTCGGCTTCTCCATGTGACATCCCGATTAGCGACGAAACGCAATTTTGTTGGTATTTTCTAGTTAACGCGTGTACTTTTCGAATATTATTTAAATTAGACCAAAAATTCTCAAAGTAATTGCACATTTATAAAAGTAGCGATTAAGTCCACGCTCTGTTGTCCCTACATTTTTTAACAATATTAATTTTTTACGCCTAAACGAGAACAGCTATCAAACATCTGATTGCCAGTTTTGTTTAATATCTTCTTCGCCATGTTGGCTGACTTTTTACAAGGCAGTAAATGCTATGGTTTTAGCTAATTATGTAGTTAACATAATTTTAATCGAAACCGGATAATTCCTTGTTTTAAAAAATAGCTTTCATGGCAAAACTATTTCAAACAAAACTGCCAGACAGATTTTTTATATGTGCTCTCGTTTAGGCGTGAAAAAATTTATATGTAAGACGGATGTTCAAGTGCGATAATATCAAAATTTTATATTTTCATGAAATATTGCTAGTTTCGTAGACGATACTTGCGAGTACATTTTACTATTACGATTTTAGCTCCCATAGTTTTCTCATAACGGTGCGTCAAAGTCAAAATTTGCATGTTCTGCTGCCGTGCAAATAGATAAAACCAATTGACTTACGTAAGTGAAATAATTCGCATTGAAATAACATGCCAGAGGCTACGTGATAAAACATTTAAAAATATCCCATGAGCAATTTTTTTATGAAAAAAAAAAGTTGAAATTTAAATTTTTTCTGTACTTCTGCAATCTTTTAAAAAAAATTCCAAACGTCACTTTGCGGGTTTTAAAATGTTTTATTGCAGAGCTCATGGGATGTAAGTTCAGAGTGAATTATTTCATTTAAGTAGATCTACTAATGTTCGCAATTTGCATGGCAGCGTAACAAGCAAATTTTGACTTTGACGCACCGTTATGAGAAAACTATGAGAGCTAAAATCGTAATAGTAAAATGTACTCGCAAGTATCGTCTACCAAACTAACAATATTTCATAAAAATATAAAATTATGATTTCATCGCACTTGAACACCCTTAAGGAGCGTAATTGCGCCTGACGACTCAGAGATGGTCAAGGTTAATTCTTCTACAAGTTAGAAAGATCAATGTTAAAAGTTTGTCGCAGGGAAAATGTCTGCCGCTTCAGCGCTGGTATCGGCAATGGTTACAAACTGGCCAATCACAGAGCTTTCCTGAATATTACGTTACATGAAGTTGACAATTTGAGAGCCAAAATCGAATTGTTTTTCACTTCAAAAATCAATTAAATGAATTCTTTTTTTTGGCAAGCAGTGTTAAATGAAATTTTACAATGGCTTCGTATTTCATTTGACCCGTTAACGATTGCAGTGAAACTAGCGGCAGAATTTCTCCCTCTGCCAAACTCTCCAAAAGAAAACATGTTTTCGTTCCAAACTGTAGGATAATTAACCTTAAGCCGGTACATATTCAGCAGCAGAGGGGACAAGCCGTTCGACACTACATACGAAGCTAGCAGGGGCATGGTCAGGAGAGGGGAGGGAAAGTATTAGGCATTTGTACCCACCCTAAGTTTTAATATTTAAAAATAATACAATATCTGCCAGCTGTATGTTGATTATTTAGACTCGAAAACCACTTAAATAGCACCATTTTGCACACTAAAATCCAAAAGTCATTATAGGAAAAGACTCGAAAATAAATTTCTGTCAACGATTTTTCCCCTCGCCCTTACCAAACACCTTCCGCCGCCACTGGAAACTAGTTTACTTATAACGAGAAGAGAAATGCGGCCTGAACTCCTCTAGAGCTTGTTTACTGTAACTGCGCCATAAAACTGTTAAAGTGATGTAGCTGTGTGTTTATGTGTGTTTAATGTAATCGTGGCCGAAATATTCTCTCTAATGCACACCGTTAGCCCCTTATCCCCCTCTTCGCCCCCCCCCTTACCACGATCATCCCCAAAACCAACCCCCTCTACGAGGAACGGTTCGCCAAGTCAGACGATGTTCCGGTTGATTCAGTGCCGAGAAAAATATTGACTGTGTAAGAGCCCTTCTGAGGTTGAGAGAGCTGTTGAGTGACAGTTTTTTTTGGAGGGGGTGGGGTGACTCAGCTCAGTCCTTGTCATCGCCGGCCTTAGCAAACAACGTGAATGGTCCTTAACGACTTTCAACTGTCGGCCAGCTGGGTTGTCTTTGTCTGCTTAACTTGGTCCAAAAATAATAATTTTACTCTACGAGTTAGGTAAACACTGTTTTATACATACTTTTAGTGCAAAATACTGTCTCAGGATTCTCAAAGCAAATGTGCGAAAATTAAATAAAGAAATCATAGACAAGTTTTCGCTAAACTTTTAAGCAACGATTTTCTAGGGTGTAACTTCTCAGGCAGGAATTTCCCGCTTTTGATTTCTGAGGCGAGTGACTACGTGAAACAAATGACTGGCAAGATGTTTGCTCACTCATTATGCTGACAAAACTAGTTTTTAGTTGTTCTTCATCAGCTACCAAATGACTGGCGTTTCAATAATATTTTTATGTTAATTTGTATACCACGTACTCTCAATTGAACTTTTGGGGAGAGAGAGAGAGAGAGAGAGGGAGGGAGGGAAATAAATTGAGAAAGATAGATAAAGGGAGAAAGAGAGAAATAGGAAGAAAAAGTTAGGGAAAATGAAAGAAAAAGACAGAAAAAGAGAGAAGAGAGAACAAAGGTGAAGTAGATAGGGAAAGAGACAGAGAGAGGGGAAGAGAAAGAGAAATAAAAACGAAAGTGGAAAAAAGGGAGAGAGAAGAAAGAAATATAGGAGAAATAAGCAGCATTAAACTGCAGGACTTCGAGTGTGATGTATATGAAATGACACTATATGGAGCATCGGCTTAATTGGAGTATAATTTAGTGGAAAAGAATTGAAAACTCGTAGTAAGAAAAATTATGGCCTGCACCTTGGTTGCAGAAACGGAAAAAATAAGTTGGTTATGGTAGTCTACGAAAGCTGCAGAACGAATTAAGGTGTTAAACACGTGATTTTTATGTGGACGCCATTTCGAAGAAAGGAAACAACAGTAGTATATTTTGAAGGAGTATGGTACAATTGGATCTGGGATCGGAACGTCGGAGCCACTGAAGTCACGATCACCATCTTGGATGATGTAATGGCTATCATCTTGTAATTCTCACACCCGCTGCAATATTGGATTATGTCTCGTCCGCTACCTTGGATGTGACGATGACTTTGACCTAAAGGTCAACATTTCAAAAATTTATACAGGGGCCTATATATAAATTTTTTAAAATTTTAAAATTTTTGAAATAAATCAAAATGTCCGAACGCTTCTAATATGCCGAAAAAAATATCATATTTTCAACCATTTTTAAAACTTCGAAAAATATTAAAATTTTCTAAACATTTCTTAAATTAAAAAAAATAATAGCCATCTTGTTTTACATACATGTAACAGCTAGAGTAATATGGGGCAAGAGTCCTCATTAAAGGACACATCTGTAATTTTTTCACCTCTATTGAATAACTAAGTCCTGAAAGACACATTATCACACAACTACAACATTTGAGAACACAGTGAAATGTTTACAATAAGTACTGAAGATGTTATGAAGTTTAAACATGACAAAAAGTGAAACAATGTATAATAGGAAACATGCCCCACATGAGGGGCAAGACTCCTGTCACCGTGGGGTAAGAGTCCTACGTGCACCCATCGCATTTAAAGACACCAGTTCCTATATAATCTGTGCAAGGTTCTTCCCACCACGATCTGCATGTATGGCACATTATCCAGTCTACATTCGGAGGCTCTTCATATCTTGCACCACAATCCCCACAGTAGTAGTCACCTTTTCCTGAACATAATATGCCTTTTTTACTCCCACCCCAATTTAACTGACGACTTGCTCCAATCCCTTTAATGACCATCTCTTTTGGTCTGCATTGCTTTGAGCTGTTTTTTGTAAACTTTGAATCTGTGTTGCTGCTCGACTGTAAAGAAGAAACCGTCTTAATATAAGGGGACCCTGTCAGTAGTTGTGATTTTTTGGAATTTTTCCTTCTTTTTTTAGGACTGCTACGTTTTGGAAGAGGCCTTATTAATTCTGGTGAAACAGAAGAACAAGCTTTTGTAGGAGTAGACATGATAGTAGCTCTAGCATGAGTTGAAAGATCAAAATTAACCTTGGCCTATCTGCAGCACCGTCAGTATCAGTGTCTGTCCGAGAATGCATAGGCATAGGAGGCCTAGATGAGGTACCTGCATCATTAGGCCTAATCCTTTCCAGAAAATAAGGCGAAGAGGAAGATGTAGGCCTAGATGGCTCGGCATTGTTGTTTGTGGCAGGCTGGTCAGTAACTGTTGATGGAAGGAAGTCAATGTCTGTGAAAATATCAGGATTGAATAGAATTATCCCACATGATACGAAACCTTTGGCTGCATTTACCACAGATGTAGCTTTTTCATATGCCAACCGAAATAGATTAGAAATTTTAAACTGTGTGATGGAACGACCAAGATGAGCTGACATCCATCTGGTGCACTCACTTGAATAATAAACTTTCAACGGTCCGAAGAAAGTTTTATCCAGTGGCTGGGCTTTGTGGGAGCTGGGAGGAGGCAGAGAAAGAAGATGGATGTGATTGTCCCGACAGAACATGATAGCAGGTAGGGAAATATGTGAGGAATGATCATCCAAAATTAATAGGACAGAGTCATCGCTAGAAGGCTTAATATGGGAGACAAAATGTTGAAGCCACTCTAAGAACAGTTCAGTATTCATGTAGTCAGAAAGAATAAATAAACTTAATGGAGGAGCTCTATTGGAAATAGCTCGTGAGAATGGTGTTCACATCATATCTTTGCCTCCACACTGCACTCACAAAATGCAACCGCTTGATAGATCGTTCATGTTCCCATTGAAAACCTATTACAGCCAGGCTGTTGAGACATGGTTGAAACAAAACCCAGGCAGAGTTGTCACTCATTATTAAATAATATTTTCATCTTTCAACTACAGA
>PNEQ01053510.1:0-18089 GCA_003012365.1 Medauroidea extradentata
CAGATCTACATTGTAAGAATAGCCATTTTGAATACCTATGCCTTTAGCGTCCGTATGTATATCCATCTTGTGGACGAGGCCGGCCACTTCAAACATTGATTTGGATAATTTCATCAAAATTTACTTCACAAAATTTACGTTTACAAAATTTAAATGAAATCTTAACATTTTATTCTATTAGAGTTTGGTGTGCATAATCCATAAAAGATAAATTAATAGAGTTTCTGTTCAATTATCGAATGACTCCACTAGATAATGGTAAAACACCAGCTGAACTGCATTTTGGAAGAAGATTTAGAACAGACCTGGATCTCATTAGACAACAGACTCGGACATCCATTTTTCCGAAAGTAATTTCTACACAAACTAAATATTATCCAATTGGAATGAGGGTTGAATCAAGAAATTTTGCGAGTTCTCAACACTGGATGGCGTCATTGTTGAACGGCTCGGAAGGCTACATTATCTAGTGGAACTGGACCAAAGGTATGTGATCAAACATCACTTCAACCAGCTACGATCTTGTGAAATAGTTAAGGCAGATATGACACTGGGTTCACACCCATTTATACAGAGGTACAATTTGAACAAAAAAAGAATATTAAAAGACCATCCACTACACTTACCAACAAATTATGGTTCAAACTACACCAACCAACTAAATGAAGTTGTTCCGACGACTGATGGTCCGAACAACCCTCAACAACAAGATGAAGTTGTAAGACCTTCCTGTGTTAAAGAAGAAGAATATTGTGTAAGAACATCTGAGAGGACGCCAGTGCCACCTTCAGATGTTCCCCCCTTACGACGATCAACGAGAATAAGACGACCTGTTATCCGGTTGGATCTATGACATTCTCATCAGTTTGGGGAGAGTTATGTGTAAATGAAAAGCAGCTCTGCTGCTATGAACTCCTTGCATACTTTCTCTTAATTTATCATTGTTTTAACAAACTCAAGATATCACTGCAAAATAAATAATAAAATTCATTCTATGTATAAATATTAAATAAAGAAACCAACTACATGAACATAACAAGACTTATTGCTCAAAAAGCTTGTTCCACACCATCATTTAAATTAGTAAACCTATAAACTGTAATGTTAATTAGCCTTGTGATTTTGAAGCTTCTATCCAATTTAAGTAACCTGTTTTGTACACAATTGGGTTGCCTTCCTGCAGTTGGGCAGGGTAATTCTTTTTCTCATGTTGATCCTGCCTTCACTTTTGGTTCACCTATTACTATATCGCTCACCCTCTTCCTAAATTCCTTCATCCCCTTCACCCCAACCACTTCCTGTTTAAGTTCGTTCTACTCCTTTACTTCTGTTTAACCATGAAGTTTTTCCCTATATCTATTCTGATTACCCTCTGAATCTTCCATTCATGAATATCTCTTCCACTATAAAGTCCTTTTTGAATCCTGTTTCCCAGTTTTGTCCACCCTCCTACACCTCATCGCCTTGAACATCCTCATCAATCTTTCCACCTTACTCCTATCTTGCAGTGTGCCCCATTTTAGTGACTACCATACTGATCGTCTCTATCCTTCCACCCCCACTCCATCCCTTGTACTCCATCTGTTGAAACCCACATGGCTGCAGCATTTCCATCTCTACCACATACACCCACAAAGCTCCTCTCCCCTTCCTTACGACTTCTCTCTCCTGCCCCCCTCGCCATTTTAAGTTGTCCTGCAGTATAACTCCTAGGTACTTGTAGGTACTTGTACGTAACTCCCCAATCACTTGTTCGCCCCAACTGTGGTTCTCTCTGAGCACGTCCTTTCCTTGGTAAATCTAATTATCTTACATTTCTGCACATTCGCCCTCATTCTATTATTTTATGACCCTTTTTCCAACATATTTGTATCTTCCTGCATGCTGATGTCCTCCCAATATCCCATATACAACACACAATTGTGCAACTAATCTGACCTTGCAATTCTCAACTTCATTGCAAACAGTGGAGTGCCTAGGACTCCCCTGTGGCAAACCAGAGTTACCTTCCCTTCCTCTGATAGTACCCCTTGTCCTTCCACTTAAAATACTCTTATACCCACCTAACAACCATTTGGTCCCCCAGCAGATCATCCACTTTCCTCATCAGAACCTCATGGAATACCTTGTCAAAGCGTGCATCTACCTGCTCTCCACTGTCCACCTCCTTCTCTATATTGTCCAACAGCCTTCCCACACCCAGTTGTTACTGGTCACAAACACTGTCAAGTACTGTTCTAGTAATACGCCTGCCTGTTCCAGATCACTGTCATTTTCCTACCCCCCCCCCCTTCTCTCATTACTATACAGATTGTTCCATGTTTTACAACATATATGCGCTTTATTATCTGCAGTAAATAAAACTGACACACAAATATTGACCAAAATTTGTTTCACCCCATCATTTAAATTACCACATCTTTAAATGCTGATGTTAATTTATTCAAGTGTTGTCGAAGCTTCTACCTAATTTATAGAAAATAATTTTGTACACAAGTATTCCATGTTTTATCATTAGCCACATTGTTGGTTTGGCATGTCTACCACAATTTTCATCACCATTTTATTATTATTATTTATACCAGATATTTTTTTCTTATTTTAGACATAAAATTTGACTAAATTTGGCTCTTATGACATTTTTTTTATCTGTTATAGTTTTCGCGTAATAGCTTGTTAAAGTCATATTTTGCATGTTTCAGTTTTAACGACTACACTAAAACCAACTGATATGCCAAACTAAAAAAAAAAAAATAATAACAGTGGATTTGCAGGCTACAAAGTCATGCTCATAAAAATAAAGAATAAAAATTATTTTTACTATAAAAATTATTGAATTTTTAAATTTTTTTTTTTTTCGGTTTTAGCATTTGTTTAAAATACAAATAGTTTCTATTTTTATCAGCATGACATTGTAGCCTGCAAAGTATTTATCCACTGTGATTTTTTTTTAGTTTGGTGTATCAGTTGGACTATTACACGAAAACTATGAGATATGAAAAAATTCCATATGAGCCAAATTTAGTCACATTTTATGTCTAAAATAAGAAAAAAAATATCTGGTACAAAAAAAATTTAAAAATGGTGATGAAAATTGCAGTAGACCGCGCCCAACTCACTGCAAAGACAATATGCAGATCGACATATTGTATTATATATCATTTTATTGATAAAGTAAAAATAATAACTACACCTTCCCACTATAAGTGTTAGAAAGGTCATATACAAATAACATTCTTCGTAATCTTGCAAAGTTTTCTTAACACTGTCAGAACAAATCTTACTTCTGATTATTTAGGAATATTACATTCTACTGAGAGTAACAAATGATATAATTCCAGGACATTGTTTCCTTTTTTAATGCAACAAATAGCACTATGTAGGCCTATACTAATACTACTTTCTGTACATTGATTGCATGTCTAGGTTTTAAAACAGTATAATTTTAATGAAAATGTTATTGACTTTAAACAATGCAAATATACGAGACGTTGGTCCAAACAAATACTAAACTGTAGATTAAATCCAAATCAAGGAAATGGAGTTGTTAAGCTGACATTAACAAGGTAATGGACTACATATACAAAATGCTACTCTTGAAATATAAAACCATTTCATTAAATGATCTTCTCATGAGCCGAGGCCAACACAACAAAAACATTTTTACAAATTCTGAACCAAAGTCTTGAAAACATTTAATACAATGGTAAGAGGTGTAAATTCAAACATTACTAACCTCTTTCCCTGAAGCTATCACTCACACACAACCTTTTCAGTCATGTGAGGGGAAGCCCTTAAGGGTGCAGTCACCTCCGTTTTCAACATTTTTTTTTAATATGAGTACCAGATATTTTTCTTCTTATTTTAGACATAAATTGTGACTAAATCTTCCTCTTAGGAAATTTTTTGTATCTCTAATAGTTTTTGTGTAATGAGTCATAAATGTCAAAATTGCATTTTATGGTTTTATGCACATCACTAAAACCAACTGACATACCAAACCTAAAAAATTCATAACGTATAACAATGTTGTAGGCTATGATTTTACATATATGAAACAATAAATAAAATACTTTTGTATTTGATAAAACATGCTGAATTTTGAAATGAAAATTTAAAAAAGGCAACATGTTTTAAAAATACAAAACTATATAATTTTTGTTTTTATATGTGTCAAATCACAGCCTACAACATTGTTATACATTGTGAATTTTTTCTGTTTGTTATGTCAGTTGGTTTTAGTGGTATACATAAAACCGTAAAGTGCAAATTTTGATGTTTGCGACTTATTACATAAAAAACTATAAGAGATACAAAAATTTCCTAAGAGGAATATTTAGCCACAATTTATGTCTAAAATAAGCAAAAAAATCTGGTAAAAATATAAAAATAATAAAAGACATTGAAAATTGAGGTGAACTGCCCCTTTCAATGGGAGATTGCTGCTCTGAACAAATACAATACAACTTTGTAAAATAAATCAACTATTAGTTTAAGTTGCTATATTTTTGGTCAACTATTTCAACCAAACTACACTAATTCAGCAAGCAGGAACTTTTTTGTATGTACAGCAATTTATTGCAAGAGACATGTTTTCGTGACACAAATTTTTAATATTTCCCAGCTCTGTTTGAAATAGAGAAAAATATCAATTTTTAACGCTAAATTACTACAAAATGTACAATATTTTATGTGTGCCATAGTAAAAATACATTCATTTAAAAATCTAGTGTTTATGACTATAGAAGACTTTAACCATTACAAAGAGTCTTGCAAATATTTAAGTATACACAACATTGTGTTTATTTAGGTTAAGTGTGGCTAGAAATTTGTTTATCCTGATAAAACATGCTATCTGTTTATTTGTTTATGTTGCAATTTTATAATATTTTAAGTATACACTTTGACATGACAGCATAAAGATAAAAAGAAAGTAATGTGAGGTTTCCAGCAAAGTAATATACAATTTGCCAAACTGAATATCTTCGGAATAACACAAAACTAATATTCTCAACACGCATCACAGTCTATGAAAGAAAAGGTCTTTGACACTGAGAATAAAATGTCACTCTCTTTTTGTCGCCGAGCGCTAGTAGTAATTTAGTGGAAAATTTGTCATGTTTTGCATTTGGCTTAACTTAAAATGTGAAATTGTTACCAGAATTGCATGTATTATATAGAGGAAAAAATTGAAACGTAATTTTGTATTGCAACATAACCATAAAATTTTGTAAGGCAGGAAATAACAGTTTTTGTTCGAATGTGTTCACTAAAACAATAGTACATAAATGTATTTCTTCAGAAGACTTATACAAACAGTTCCACACATGCCACTGCATTTTATGAACTATATCAGCTTACCTCATGTACACGATGTTATATAAACGATTGCAAAAATTGTAAAACGCGAGATGTAAACAAGACAAATTTCCACCAAATTACTACTAGCACTCGGTGATAAAAAGGGAGTCACTTTCTTTTGGTGGAGAGCAAACGCAGTGTCAAGACCTCTTCCCCTTAGACTGTGGCACACATAATGTAAGAAACAAAGACCAAATAACAACCCATCTTGAATTATATCAATGACAACTACATATCAATGACAACTGCAGTGGGTACAACACTGATGAGACTGCTGTGTTTACAAATAAGTAATATAAAGGTGAAAAAAACACGAAAAACATAATTCAAGTACCTACTTATGTTGTTTCAATTAACATGCAACTCTTGCAGGGAACATTTTATATTTTAGTTAATTTGTAAATTGTCAAAAGTGTAAATCAAAATTAAATAAATAATAGTTGGTCAATACAGGTAGCCCAATCTTTTAATGTCCACACAGTGACAGTTTTCTTGCAAATTAAAATTAATAATAAATTATGCTGGTGAATTATTAATTGAGTTCCTCAAATCTAACTTGCATAGTTACAGAACAATCAACTGTTGTAAGCAATGCAAATATAAAAAACTATATGTGTATTTAGACAATATTACTACTTTATGGACTAAAATTATTTTACATTCATTACCTTGAAAAATTTTTGTTGACAAGTAAAAAATTAGCAACATGTTTGACCAATGCTGTAAAATCGGCATACATTTAACATTTAGAAAGAGTTTAACTTTCACTTTAAACATTTCTCGAGTTAGCAGCTCGTGTTGCTACAGACTTTTGCTATATTACACTGCTTAGAGTTTTTACAATAATAATACAGTGAAACTTCTTTATTACAATTTATTTATTATGATCGCTTTCCCAGTACAGTATAATATTTGGTCAGAAACATTTAAATTTCAAGGTAATAGCTATTTTGAAAACACATACGTAGGTAAATACCACCTTACCACTAGAATGGCATTGTTAGCCATTATAAAGCATCTTGCTCACTTCCTTCTACTTTCACACTGAAATCTTTACCTTGCACTCTCAGTAAGCAACTGTTTATCTTATTTCTACTTACCCGTGGATGTGAATACAAAACACAAAATTTTTGCCTCTTTCTAAAGCTCCCGAAAGTGTCTATAGGACAGACACAATCATCATTTTCAAAACTTGAACCTACAAAGTGTGGTGAAACAAAGATACTCAAAAGCAAAATGTTGAATGATGACTTTAATTTTTACAACTTGAATTGACGTTTCGCACTCCATGAATTCTAGCAGAAACTTCAGAAACTGCCCTCCCCTCACCACCCAACCCATGGAAGTGGATTTCCTTTAAGATTCTGCGCCATTTTTCAATTTGTCCCAGATTGAAGTAAACTCTTTAGTGTCCTGATCTCATTTTACACAGATAATGAGGATGTTGTAGTTCTGTAAACTTGAAGGAGACCATGACAGAAGTAGCATATCTAGATAACTGCACATGTGGAGAGTCCAAAAAGACAGAACACCGCAGTAACTTCCCTTCTGTATCATGGACAAGTGTACCACTGACAGTACCAAAAGTTCGTCCATAAACAATAGGAAGACTGCAGTGTCAATTGCACTTATGTTCAACCTTCCATCAACATGGCCTGAAACAACCATTAAGCTAAATTACAAACTGTTTATAATGAAGAGATAACTACAGAAGTACTATGTAAACTAGTATACACCAAAAGAAGAGTTATTAAATTATGTACAATTAGTACAACACCGCAACTACATAAAATTTTAATCTGTAAACTGCCAAACTATAAAAAGTCACATTTTTAAAAAATTAGGCACCTTCTAAACCAGAAAGGCAGCGTTAAGTTTAACATGTCAATAGTTAAGTGAAATACGTAGGTATTATTTTATTCTCCAGCTAGAAACTAACTGAAATTGAGTCACGCTTATATACTGATAGAACTACGAAGTAGGGTTTGATGTACATATGCTCTACACGAAGGAGAAGCAACCTCTGAGCAGCAGCGAAGGCTCTGTTAGGTTCTTTCACTTTAAAATTAATTACGCGATATTTATTAGGAAATATTGAGCAAATGTAGTCTACTGGTTACTAACATTTAAACAAAAGAGCTGATGTTAATTCTTTAAATCAATACATTTTACAAACGTAAATTTTAACATCAGATGCAGGATATACAGCTTAACCTTGATCTAACATCATTCCATGGTCCCCAATAATTATGTCGTCAGAGCGACAACGTGGTCTGATCCCATAAAACCTATTCGCAACCTACAAAATTAAAAACTGTATCAAAAGTATCTGCTTTGCTTAAATTCTATGTTCAAAGGTTTTATCTCATGTAAGGCACACATCTTCAGAATAAAATGATACCACATAAGCCTGTATTTACAGTCTCATTAATCATTACTGTACGTTAATGTTTAAAAACTTTGTGCATGACATAATGCATGGCCTTCACTAAAAAAATCATTTAGTTAATTTAATAAATATCATATTTAAAATAAAACAGTAAATCCAGAACCTGGTTGAAAATTACAAATTACAGTAAGTAACTAAAGTGTACTTTCACTGAGCAGTAATTTGTTCAGCTTAGTTGTGATCTCATCATTGTGTTTTTCTTTACATTATTTTATGATGATGGACTCACAAACATATTTATGATAAGTTGTCTGTCTTAATTTTTAATTCATTATTTTGTCGTCTTTGGGAATGCCTCAGGGTAGTGTACTGGGGCAGTTACTGTTTAAAATAATGATGAATGACATGAGGAGATTGTGTAATTTATTATAAAGTTAGCAAAGAAAAGAGGTTACAGGATGTTATAAATCAGTTACAGTATTAAGGTGGGCTTTAAACAACAAAATTAAGATTAATGTAAAGAGAACTACGACAGTAAGGTTTACTAAGCTGCAGAGAAACAGTGAAGATATCTACACACGGGGAGAGCAAGATAGGAGATGCCAAAGAATATAATTACTTAAAGTTTGTGTTGCAGGATGATTTGGGTTGAAAAAAAAAGGGCAGAAAGTGGTTTCAAAAGGGAAGATAGTCCTGGACAAGTTGGGTAGAATACTAAAGGGAGTTTCCTCCAAAGTAAAGGAAAAACATGATTGTTAAACCAATGGAATACGCATCAGTGGTTTGGGACCTCTAAGTGGAAGTGGAGATACAGGAGTTGGAAATGGTGCCAAGATGGTCAGTGCGATGGGTAAAAGACAGGTGGATAGGATGAAAGATATTTTAGGCTTTTAGGAGATGGGCTGGCATTAAAGGTTGGAGAAAGATGGAGAGACTGGTTAGAATGCATAGTGAAGTGAATGAAGGAGGGGGCTGGGGCGAGTTAAATACAAGGTTAGTCAAGGATGTGTACAGAGGTATCTCGAACAACAGCGGTGAGAGTCAGAGAACTTGGAGAACAGAGTGAGGAATGCAGCCCATGTTAGTGAGGATGGCGAGAGAGTGTAATGTGTTGCAGGAATATTTGGTGACAGCAAGGTGTGTGGGGGAGTTCAGAGAGCGCTTGTTGAGGGGAAATATTGAGAGGATAAGTACTTGCCATCAGGCGGCAGCCAAATTGCAAGTAAATTATTATTATTATTATTATTATTATTATTATTATTATTGAAGAATGTAGTTCAATGTTTTCTAACATATAATATACATTATTTTACCATTGTGAACTCATCAACATATTCTGATTTAATTTATTTATTCAATATTAGTGGAAATTTTATGTGTAAAGCAGAAGAGAATGTTGGAGGGGAAAATACTTCACAATTTCTTACATATGTCTGAGTCTCGTGTACTGTATAATTTACCAAGCAAGCACACGTGTATTACTGGCAGAGTTTTAAATTTTTTCATGCAATTTTATTATGTATCATAGTTGCAGCTTGACAATTTATACATACTCTATTGCAATATGTTATCATTTCATGCTAACATATTTTTTTTCTCATGCTGCTTATTTACTATGTTAATTATTATTTTTATGACAGGGATGAGAATGATTACATTGAGTCTACTGTACGTGATGGGAGTTAACATTTCTGAATAAGTAAAACAAGGAAAATAACTACATATTGCAAACTATTAATTTAAGTCCTTTTTGATTGGCTAATAATTTTGTTAATAAATTGTGCATCATGTTCATCAAGTAATAGTAAACAACATATTTTTGCACTTATGATAGCTTTAAATGTATGACTGATGTGTATATATGAAACTGAAATGTTATGTTTCGTAAACTTTCTATAGGCTGTTCACCGTAAACTGAGCTCTCATCAAAAACTTAAAATAAATAAGTATACAAATTTTACATAACATTCGAAATAAAACATGAAGTGTAAGTACACTTGTAAATCTAAAGTTAGCTCTATATTCCACTCTGAGACATGATGGAAAAGTGACAAGGGTGTGTCTAATAACCACGTTGCCTTTGCGCATAGGATGTGAGCAAAACTTATGTTTGTTGCATTCTTATATGTGAGAGCACCACATGCTACCACGCAATCTGAGTTTTAAGATTCCAGTTGGGATTCATATCTTAAGTTGGCACAGATTTTTGGTAAACGTTAAAAATTCTACAGTAAGTTGATTGAAAACATTTTCCCTAAAGACCCTAAAACCTACCTAATAAAATAGGTTTCTAAAACTGAGATAAAAATTATCATGAATTTAATGCTAGACAACCTAAAGTCAAGATGATTACATCAAAAACTTCACCATTACCAAAACATTACATTAAAAAAAAATTAAGCTTTAAAACATGTCTGTGCAATTTATTTTATAGTCTCAAAATTACAAAAATAGCAGAATATTCTCTTTGCCTCTTGAAAACAGAGAGAAAGAGAGAGAGAGAGCGAGAGAGAGGCTGTAACTGGATTATGTGGCACTTAAAAAATAATGTGAAATTAGTATGTTAGTATTTACTGCGCAAATGTACTTTATTAAGAAGGTTCCACCATTATTTTTATAATTTTTTGACAAACCCACCTTGTCTTATAGAATACTTTTTTGAAATACAGAACTGGAGTTGTAATAGACAAAAATTTGTCTTGGAATGAGCATACATGATTATTGTTAAATAAACTAAACAGTGCTTGTTTGCTATATGTTAAAAGCACTTTCAGAAGTAACCACTAGTTAATGTCTTTGGTCAGCCTATTATGCTTTTGTTTACACACACATTAGACATAGAATAATATTCTGGGGACACAGCAAATCACACCTTCAGTCAGTCTTTATGTTGCAGAAAAAATTATGAGAATCATATTCCATATAAATCACATGGATAGTTGCAGAGAAAGATTCAAATGAGCTCGTATTCGTACTGCCCCATCTATTTATCTGTACAAAGTATTATTATTTATTTTTAGTAATAAACATACGTACAAAGAATATTGATTATCATGATCACTACACTCGTGAAAATCAAAATTTCCATTACCATAGAGTTTTCCACACAAGAGCAATTAAGTCTGTAAATGATTCCGTTGTAAGATTGTTCAATATGCTACCCCAAACTCTAAAATCCATTAGTCAGTTTACAACATTTAAAAGTAAACTATTTGAATTTTTAGTTAATAAATCATTCTATGATGTGAGTGAATTCTCAAACCCATCTTTCTAACTTCTATAAGCTCCATAGCTTACATATGTTATAAAACAATGAATAAAGGCAGTGAAATGTTCTACAGCATGTAAGTTAATAGTCTACTGAAGGATAACTGAAGGAAAAGATGTTATGTACAAGTGTATGTGCTAAAGAATTGTGTGTCTATGTGTTGTGTTTTTTGTGTGTACATTTATTTTTTGTGTGTACATTTATTTTTTGTGTGTAGTATGTAAATAGGCCTATAATATTTTTTGACATGTCCTATACCATTATGTATGGTCTTTTGGATGCAATAAAAATCAATCAATCAAACTTTGGTAATGCTTGTCAATAAAAGATGTGGAACTGGACAGTTTCACTTATTCAAATCCACTCAAGTCAATGAAATCTTCTAAAGTCTGTGTTGAATTTGTAGGCCTACCTGTAACACAAATACCTATATCACATTACATGTTTCATCCATATTTTACAGTACAGTCATGGGTAAATGTTGAATAGCTCATCATTATGTACCGATGCAAGAGTTGGAGAAGGGCAGGGAGATGGGTGATGAATAAATGTAAAAGGTAAGGTCAGACTGCTGAGGAAAAAAGGAACTTCAGGCCTAGCATGATGATGGATTTGGGGTGGAAACCTTTGAAGAACAGGAAGAGAATAAAAAGACTCGTCATGTTGTGTTAGGTGATGAACAGCGAGGGGAATGGGGTGGTTTGACCTGCAAGGTAACTAAGGGAACTATCAAGGGAAGACGAAACAGTGAAAAGATTCAGAAGGTGAACGGAGAAGGGTAGGCAGTCAATGCATTGTAAACCACATTAAATTTAACTATGTATATTTACTGTTGTAAATGTGTATATGTTTCAGTGTCTTATAGTCACCAAAAATAATATGGATAATTACATAAGTGCGTCAATTCAATGGTCATAATACCTTGATACTTGGAAATTTAACTATACCGTACCAAGGAAAATGTTAGACAAAACAGTGAATTGTTTTCCTGTAACAGGCATTACATTTTTTTTTTTAAATATACTCCCTGTTAAGGTTAGGAACTTTCATAAGATGAAATTTACCAAAGCCATCCATTTTATAATCTTGCTGAATTTGATACACCTGATGTAATGAGTATGTGAAATTAATGTGTTTTTAGTGACATAGCCTATTGCATGTAATTATGCTGAATGGCCTAAATAAATATCTTGTAATACTGGTGAGGATGGTGCGGGAGGGGACTGCACTGTAGGAGCTGGTGACTTTGAAGGCAGTTGGAAGGTTTAAGAAGGGACTGGAGAATTGGCACTGTGGGGGTGAGTAGGAGTCTCTCGCCACCTGGTGTTAGCCCAGTTGAGCATGTAAAAGTTATTATTTTAGTGGTAGACCTAGACCTATTGTTTATTGATGAAACATTTTCTATACCTAATGGTTAGCAGTAGTGCTACATAAAACATTTTTTACATTAAATTAGATAAGATTAGTCTACATAACGTAATAATTATTTTACGTAGGACTACTATTAACAGGAACATTTTTATTACTAAACTATACCTCTAAAATCAATAGTTTAGATAGTACGCGATGTGTACCTTTCCATAATATTCACCCTAGCCTACGCTTCTTATCTATCAGCAATACACAAAGATTACGAAAATATTTTTTGTTTGACCTTACTTGTTTTACACTCATCACCACAACTGACTGAACAGGGACACGAATTCTAATATATCAAACTAGAAAAATAACCTACACATAAACGAAATCAATTTTAATTTTAAATTCTCCTATTCCAAAAAACCACCAGATGGTAATTAGTACTATTATTATATTCTTAAAAATAGCTAGAAACATACTCATAATATTTAGGGTAATATGTAGCGTAATGCATTCTGTTAGGCCTTGAGGTCCTTAGTAAAAATTATTACAGACCTACGCAATGATGCAAAAAAAAATTTTAAAAATCAATATGTAAATAAATGAACTTACAGTAAGGGAATCATTCAGTAACTAAATGCACAAAATGTAAGTAAATTCACTCACATATAACACCGATAGGGAGCACAGTATATTATCGAACTCTCCGACCTGGCATTTTTGCAGTTATCATAAACAATGTTGATCACACACTGCATATGTATCGCGAAATTTTTTTATTCCCAAAACTTGTAGATGGATTCCAGAAAAGTGATGTCAAGTCTCTACCAAGTCACTACAGCCACTTCACTTCTCTCCCATACATGTTTTGTACTTACATTTTATAAAAAAAAAACTCAAACTTATGAAAGTAAACTATTTGCGTCGTCCCTTCAAACAATTTACGACCACGTGCAAAACACACCAGTACTCTCAACACGGTCGCCATGATGGACAATATTTTTTTCGAAAACGACAAAAAAAAAAAACAATGTGCTGCAACACACCCTAGCGCCCCTAGAGGATATGAACCACAACTAAAAACTCTGGCACAGTTCCTTCCATACAGTTTCCACCACATGGTTTAGTTAAACGAAGTAGTAGGCATATTTTAGCGGTTGAATTGGTAGCGGTACCTGTGAACAGAGCATTTTAGCGCTCCTGTTTACAAGGGTGTTTGCAAACATGCTGCAACCAGGCTGAGGGTGTTTGCACATTTCTGGAAACAGAAGACGTATTTTAGCGGTTGAATTGGTAGCGGTACCTGTGAACAGAGCATTTTAGCACTCCTGTTTACAAGGGTGTTTGCAAACATGCTGCAACCAGGCTGAGGGTGTTTGCACGTTTCTGGCAACCGAGGCAGGAGGACGGTTACAGGGTTTGTTCACAGGATGTTTACTTTTACTTTTATTTCCTGTTTTGTTTGGAACAAACCTGACAGCAAAACGAACTATATTTATGTGAAATATGAACGAAACTTAAGTTATTTTAAAATAAAATGATGTAATATTAATTTTTCATCATACGTAGGTGTATAATTAAATTAAATCCTACAATTTATTATGTTGTACATGTAAAAAAATAGTGAAAGCCGTCTATTTTCCAATAAACGTATTCGTGAAGATGTATTTTCCTTTATACAGTCCAATTCTATTCCTAATAAGGCATTAGCAAATACACAATTTCGTAACTCCATGGTGGTAGCCAATTATGTTCACTGAATATTGCATTTTAGCGATTTCTTGTAAATGCAAACAGATTCGGCAAATGCTTGCTAACAGCTTGTGACCAATTCAACCGCTAAAATACGCCTAGAGGAAGGAGGACGGTTACAGGGTTTGTTCACACGATGTTTACCTTTACTTTTATTTCCTGTTTTGTTTCGAACAAATCAGAAAGCAAAACAAACTGTATTTATGTGAAATATGGACGAAACTTAGGGGGAAGTGGGGCAAGTTGAGACATGGGGCACATTGAGACAATATGTGTTTCGGGAAAAGTATTTGTTTGCAGTTGGCTACACTGGGCTTCATATGTTCTTCTTTGGTAAGAAAGACAACAGATGTGAACCGAAACAGTTGGTGTTGTTTGTTTGTGACATTATTGAAAGTGTTTTGTGGACCTGAAAGTATTTTTCTTCGTGTAAAGGTAATTGCATATATTTTCTTGGTTGTTACTTTTAGGATTTTAAAATAATGACAGCTGGAAACATAAGTTCTTGGTGTAAATCTGGTCCCATTAACCTATGTGAGTTGTGAGGAATGTAGGGTAGAATTTGGTGTTTTATTTCTTGTGGTCGTATGGGGCACGTTGAGACAAGAACAAGTGGGGTAGGTTGAGACATTAGAAATTTCAGAGTAGAATGAGACTCCTTAAAAAATAACTGTTCTACAGTTATTTTTTAAGGCTGTCTTTGTTTTAGGTGCTGGAGGGCTTTTCAAGATGGTAAGGGAACGGAAAAACCCAAAACTAAAGGTCTTTTTGATGCAGAAACCATGAAAGAATGTGTTAGATTAGTGCTAGAAGGCCAATCAGTCAGGAATGCTGCAGATCAGTTAGGCTTGAAGTTTCAAACGCTTGCAAGAAATGTTAAGAAGATTCGCAGTGACCCTAATAGTGAAGTTGACATGAAAGCTCGCTGCGATGTTCGTAAAGTGTTCACTGATCAGCAAGAAGAGGACTTAGAACATTTTTTGGTTGACAATTCTAAGATGTTTTACGGCTTACAACAACAGACACTCGTAAATTAGCCTTTGAAATGGCTGAAATCAATCAAATCAACAATCCACCAAACTGGAAACACTGCAGGATGGCCGGAAAAGACTGGCTATATGGATTTATGAAGCGCCACCCACGTCTTTCACTTCGAGCTGTTGAAGGGTGTAGTGTCGCAAGGATAATTGTCTTCAATAGACATAATGTTGGCAGGTTTTTTGAAAATTATGAAACTGTTGTGTCTCAGCATCCTGAACTTAGTGACCCGAGTCGAATATGGAATCTCGATGAGACAAAAACTGAAACGAACCAGCAGACTTCAAGAGTAATTGCTCAAAAAGGCATCAAACAAGTGTGTAAAGCTGTAAGTGGTGAAAGAGGAACTTAAGTCACAACTGCTTTAATTATAAATGCAACAGGCAATACCATTCCTCCTGCTATGGTGTTTCCAAGAGTGCACTTTAAAAACCATATGGTCCAAGGAGCCCCATCAGGAACTCTAGGTTTGGCCCACCCGACAGGATGGATGACTTCCTCAAATTTTATCCATGTGTTAGAACACTTCATTAAATATTCTGGCTGTTCAATGACTAGGGTTGTGCGATATTGCGATATATCGCACGCGATGCGATATATTTTCAAAATATCGCACGCGATATTTTTGTTGCGATATATTGCATGTGCGATATTTTGCGATATATCGCGATATATCGCAGCGCGATATTCTGCGATTTTTATCGCAGCGCGATATTTTGCGATTTTTAATGCAGCGCGATATTTGCGATTTTTATCGCAGCGCGATTTTTGCGATTTTTATCGCAGCGCGTTTTTTGCGATTTTTATCGCAGCGCGATTTTTACGATTTTTATCGCAGCGCGATTTTTGCGATTTTTATTGCTGCGTTATGTTTGCGATTTTTTGCGATTTTTATCGCTGTGTGATTTTCGAGATTTACATCGCTGCACATTTTTCTTGCTATTTTAATCGTATAGTGATATTTTTGGCGAGGGTAGTCTTTCTATTTAAACTCAACTTTAAGGTCTAAATGTTCTAGCTCAGGATAGACAAATCTAGCACAGAAGTTGTGATATAATATGTAGTCGTTCATCAAGATTACACCAGTCGTCGTAAGTCACAATATATACATTTTTATTTTGAGAAAAACAAGACAATACATTGTTTTTTCTTGACCAGAGTAACTTAGAAGAAACTAACACAACCAGCTTAATACCTTACTTCGCCGTCAGTAAGTTTTTATATCCATTAGCGAGAGACATGACCATGGCATTAGGTGCGTTAATATTGTCCAAATGGATTTACAAATATGGCTGCAAAGTGGAAATAGACACAACATAAAAATTAACAAAAATGTTGCAGTACAATGGAAATTTTATGGAAACCATTTTGTAAGCAGTTACCATTTCATTGTATGCAGTAAATTTTGAAATAAGCATAGCTAGGACATTTTTCGTTACAATAAGCCTTAGTGTATTTGTAAATTTGTGCCACAAAGGCGGTCGCCTAACTCACGCTTCAAAAGAGTTGCAGCGCTTTCGTAAACAGATTTTTTCTACGAAAAATTCCACGTGTGTCCATTGTGCCAACATACGAAAAGAAAACAAATTTCAGACGAGATTCTAATTCTAATTTCAGATAGATTCTAAGCCGTCAAACATGGCTAAACTAGACCTTTCCAGATTGCCGTAATTCAAAATGTACTAACCGGATGTATGTGAGACTCAGATTGCAAACCTGCACTGAACTTTGCTACAGACTTTACACAAAAAAAAAATATACGGTCACCGCTTAGTGTCCCATAGTAATAATGGGTCGGCGGGAATCTTGCACGCTAGTTCAGCGCATGGCTCGTTGAGGCGAAGCTGTATTTGATGCGAGTTTCAAGGTCACCCTTATGTCTGTTATTTCCGAGCTTCTGTCGCGCAGGTAGGCAGTTAGTTGGACCTGGCGCATGAGCTCCTCTGTAGCGAGGTACGAAAAATGGTTTCTTATGTATAACAAGGGACCCTGTTTTTCGCGAAAAGAATTTTGCCCCAGTTAGTTTCAGTGCCTTGCGTACACATCTGCAATTATACATCATGGTTATTGGCAGCTTGTCTATGTATATCATTTGACTGAACCAATTACAATAACGTTCCTGCAACATCACACGGCTGTGATTTGCCGGTAGAATTCCAAGACTCGTGATAGTTAAAATATCTTACCACTGACCACGGAGAAGAACTTCAGATGTGCACGTAAGACACAGAAACAAAGTGGGGCAAAATTCTTTCCGCGAAAAACAGGGTCCCTAGTAAAACTATCAAAATTGTTTCTACTGCCTTTTGTATGCGAAAAGAAGACACACTTCAAACCGTCTCTGTCGTTTTAAAAAATACCGCTCGCTTATGGGGAAAAAAACCCTACCTTCAAAATTTGTAAAAACTGCTTTCTTAACATTTCTGTAGCTGGAAAAATACCAGCCGTAATCGCAAAACAAAACGATAGATACCTGCGTCTGAGTTAAACACAAGCTTTTCACAAATTAAATAATAGGGGGACCGCTTAAAGTGCCATTGAAAAATACTTTCAACGAAAATACTTCACGCTCTTTTAGTACTCTGTGCTTAGAGGCGAAGCGACGTTTAACACACGCATTAAAGTCGACTTATCACCTTTACTTTTCCGTGTCTCAAAAAAAAAAAAAAAACTAAGGACCAAATAACTGTTAAAGCCGGCCTCACACGATGCCTAAATTCCTGTTACCTTCGGCTATACCCATGGGCATAAAAATATTTATGGCAGATTCTGAGTTGTGGGTATAGCAGAAAATGGTGCGTGGCTCCTCGCTCATATTCACATGGTACCCAGAGTGATAACAGAAATCGCATAACACCACCGCCACATTTTTTAATGGTCGTTTTGTTCATTGCAACATGGATCGGCGCGAAAAACTACGGA
>PNEQ01053511.1:0-11824 GCA_003012365.1 Medauroidea extradentata
TATATATATACACATATATGCATATATATTTGTTTTTACATGTGTTAAATCGCAGCCTACAACATTTTTATGCACTGTGATTTTTTTTTTTTGTTTGGTATGTCTGTTGTTTTTAGTGGTGTACATAAAACCGTAAAGTGCAAATTTTGACGTTTACGATTCATTACGCAAAAACTATGAGAGATACAAAAATTTCCTAACAGGAAGATTTAATCACAGTTTATGTCCAAAATAAGAAAAAAAAATATCTGGTACAAATATAAAAATAAATAATACGTTTAAAACTGAGGTGAACCACACCCTTAAGTTTTGATTGTATTACTGTGTACAGTTCATTTAAAAAGTTACAGAAAACTATAAATTATCTGAAAAGAGTAAGGTAACTTGGACTCCAAAAGTGCTCACTTCATCATGAATCACCTATATAAATGTAGTGCAGGTTACAAGACTGCTCTGTAGTTTCTGTATAGAAATTAACTAAAACTTGTTATAGGATACACTTGATTTGTGCACTTCATCCATAAACGTTTTGTGTAAATCCGTTACATTGTAGGCCTAAAATTTTGCATCTCTAAAACACTTCAGCATATGCTTTTCTTATAAGGAATTGTAATCAAAAACTAGTGGAATGTTTCATGAATTTATGAGTTTATTGTTGAAAACCATATTCTCTACAAAATTTGAAGTCATCTATTTAGTGTAGGCCTATCAGATAACTGTAACTAATGTTCAACTAATGTGTATTTATCCATCCTGTGGTTCTACCTTAAACATTTTCATACTCTTGCCTTTTCTTAAAGGAGTTCTCAGAGTTAATTTTTTCTCTCACGATTGTCCACTTACCTCAGATGCACCAGCCCTGGAGGTATAACATAGTGAATTAATCTCTTAATGTTAGGGTTGCCACATCAGTGTGACCCAAAAAGAGGCCACATACTTGTTCAAAGCATTAAAAAAGAGGACACAAAAAAACACTCAAAAGTGCAACATAATATTTTTTTATGTAAATGTATAAATTTACTATTTTGTAGTTTAGTAGAATAAATTTAAAAAAAATCAAACATAGTTTCTAAAATAAACTCCAAAAATGTTAGCACTACAAAATAAAACAGAATGAAGTACTTAAAGTATTCAACATGGGCTGATAATTGCACTTACTGTAAACACGTGTAAAACAGATGAACTATGTAATACTTTCCAAAGCAAAGACGTTGCCCATAAGCGCTATAGGCTTGTTGGCACCGTTCCTAAACATTTTGTGACACAAGAGACCATATATAAATTACGTCTTGTCTGTCTGTATTTGAAAAAGAGGGCATTTGGCTTTTTTTTTTATTAAAAACTGGACCGGACAGTTTGAGAGGCGTTAAAAAGAGGATATGTCCGAGTAAAAGAGGACGTCTGGTAACCCTACTTAACCTGCCAAAACATCTGGTTGGGTTTAACCTGCCTTATGGGTCAGGTCTGCTTTGTCACCTTTGTTCTCTTTTCACATTTTCTGTAAGGGCATACTAAATAATTATCAATTATAACTTCTGTTATTCCAAGTACATGCTGTTCCAGTAATATGTGGAGCTTAAACTAATAAAATTATATGGTCACACTTGAGGCCTAAACGAGAGCAGATATCAGAAATATGTTTGGCAGTTTTGTTTAAAATTGTCTTGTCCACTTAAGCTGATTTTTTCAAGGCAGTTGGAGATGATGGTATATTGCGAAAAAATGTTGTCCCAACATACCCGTGAAAACACTGTGGTTTCTTGCTACATGTATGATTGGGTGTTATACGTCTGACAATGTAGCTATCGGCAGACCATTAATAGGCATCACATATTTCAATAGCGAGATTCTTATTGGCTTGGCTTAGTCAATAGGGCAAGAGCTATTCGCAGAAGCAAAATCCAGCCATCTTTTCATTAGCTGAATGTACGTTGACACCCAGCAAACGGTCGAGTTTTCCCACGATAACTATGGTTTTTGGTAATTATGTATTCAACGAAATTATTGTTAATCGTTTTAGTTGAAACTGTATAATGTTGTGTATTGGAAAATGAAAGAGCCATTACGATAAAAATGATTTTTAACGAAACTGTCAGATTGGTGATATCTGCTTTTGTCTAAGCATAAAAAATAACCATCGCAAAAACTGTAGAAATAAGAGAGCATGCCCTTAAAAGTCCACTGTAATAACGGATCAGTGGAAATCTTGCATGCAAGTTCAGCACTTGGCACATTTCAAGTTCGCCCTTACAGCTCTGTCACGTCAGAAAGGCGGCACCCGTAACAAATATGCCTTATATATTATATAGAAGTACGTATACCGAAGCAGTTATCAGAAAGAGCGAGTGATGATGTTTGGTAAAGATTACGCACACATCACCGGTATGGTGTTGGATGTTGATATTGTAACGTGACTTGCCTGTGTGGGAATTGTAGGGTGGGCGGTGGTGATTGGCTTGACTTTCCTGTGTGGGACATGGGAATTGTGCAGGGTGGCAGGGGTGCTGAGAGAGGGGAAGGCGAGTGATGCTGAGTCACGGAAGGACCCGGCGGCGGCTAGACACAATTAGAAGTTGCGACAATGGAACTCTTTTGAGAAGTGGGAGGGGTGTGAGGAGTTGGTGAACACTACGTGATCAAGGGTGTGACTGAACTGCTCTTCTGCGTGAAACAGCGTAACTGTTTCAGCTATGAAGAGAATGATTCTCTGAACAAACAACAGATGTGCTAGTATCGGAAACCTGCTAGAAGATGGCAGGGCCTACAAGCCCTTAACCACAGCATGTCCTGACTTGTTTTTAATGTTAATAGTTGTGTTCTCAAACTAGCCTGGGTCTTTTGTAGATCTGTCATTAAACTAGCTTGTAGTGTATACTGACTCGTTTGTATTGTTTATAATGTATTCTGGCTTATTTATATGTCTCGCAAATTGGTTAAGTTGATCATAATTTGTTGAAACTTGCCCATCATATTTTGCATGTCGGATAATCCAGTAGCATGACCAGTTCCAACTTCGATCAGCTCGTCTGAATGTACAGATTCAGTGTCAGTTGTACTGCGAGCTACAACGGCATCAATGGCCTCGTCAGTGTGCATCAATACTAATTCATCATCTGCCATAATTTCTATTGTACATGCATTACAAACAAAGTAGCTATTCTCAGTTCACTCTTAGTTGAGTTCTGAAGTAAAAAAATAACGTAATATCATTGCACTTAGTTAAGATTCCAATTGGCTAAATTTGTGCAGCGCGCCAACGTACTATTTCCAACCGACAAAACTCTGTGCAGTTGGTATCATAGGAAACAACAATGTCCTATACATAAAACAGTATTGCGTGAAAATTTTGTACGTGTTATCGACATACGGAAACAATAATTACATAAAAACTGAATAAAAAATATTTAGCCTACATTATGAGCAATTACAGTATATTTCAAAATTTAATTTTAATTATCAAGCCATGACTAATGATCGTATTCAAATATTCTGGTACTAGCGTAACGAAAATTTGGTACAGAAAAAAGTTGTCAACAAAATGAGCGATTAAACTTACTGTAAAGTCCTCCTGATTTATTCTGTACTTCGTTTTGGAAAAATTACATTTTATAAATCATTAAACAATCTGTCAATAATTCACGACACTAATTTTTTTGTAAAGAATGTTATGAGAGATTTTTTTCTTGCCTTATAAACATCCCCGCAGTTTGTTTAGTAATGAAGACATATATCCACGTTTAGAAAACTATGCAAGACATTTTCACTGTTCACGTCCAGCGTCAGATTACCTAATCCGCAAGCGATGTAAACATAAACCGTCGTCGGGAGGGCTGAACGAAATAGAGCAAGGAATTTTGATTTGGACGAACTGGAACTGAAAATGGATACACAGAAAAACCATTTGCAGAAGCCACAACATTGACACGTTAATGTCCCAAAAAAAATCTGATTGTGAAATTTCTGACTTATATTTACTCTGATAATTATTACAGAACTAAACTTTTGGTATTTTCAGAGTGTTGTATGTCTCTAAATACTGGCAAGTGTACCAAGAAACTTGTACGTTTAACAGTACGACAGTCGTTTAAACAACTCGTGAATCAACTGTACGGATGTGTCGTCCGCTAACCATAATTACATTAGTAAATATATAGCGTCGTAGATTGTGTTTGCAATGTCTGTATATTTTAGATATTTGTTAATAAAACTCTCTCATTAAGTGATGTAGTGGTAAATTTATATGCACACGACAGATAACAAAGATCTATTTCTTATGCAAGATCACAGTGCACGGCGGTCGGCAGCCAATGAACATGTTTGTTTATTATGTGCTTTGTTTATCTCAAAACTCAACTTAAAGTCAACGGAGAATACCACACTTTATTCTACTTCAGCTTACCTCTATATACCAAAAGTATTTTTTCTGCTCTCTCTGAAATTCAAAATGGATTCTTCCATGTTTTGCAAACAACATGTCTTCCTTGCCTTACCACATCGGGCCCCAGGTATTTCTGACAGAGGTAATTTTATTTACGGCTAGCTTCAGTATCTGAATAGTGTTCTACCTCTATTATAATATTATCTATAATAGTAGAAGCATAATATCGGTACACACAGGAAAACTAAAGAATATGCATGTGTAGTCCATGCTTACTGCAACTGTTTTTTTTCCCTTCCAAACAAAAAAAAACTTTTAGTTTTCATTCATAGACAAATTAATAGGGCCACAATTTTGTTGCGAAAAAATTTTTGCCCCGCTTTGTTTCTGTGTCAAATGTGCACATTGGCAGCTGTGATTCATGGTTATTGTCAGCGTGTGTTTCTTCAGGCAAGTTTCTCATTTGACTGCACCAATCAGAATTAGATTATTGTGACTTAATACATCTGTAACCTGCCAAGGCAAGTGAGAGTTAAATCACCCAATCACAGACAATGTATTCTCTGTTCACTCTAAGTTGAGTTCTGAAGTAAACGAATAAAGTAATATCATTGCACTTCGCTAGCTTCTAATTGGCTCAATTTGTGCGTCGCGCCGACGTACTATTTCCAACCGACAAAAGTGTGTACAGGCGGCATCATAGGAAACAACAACGCTGTATATATTAAAACAATATTGCGTGAAAATTTTGTATGTGTTATCGACATAGGGAAACAAAAATTACATAAAAACTTGATAAAAATATTGACATGTGTAATTACTGTATATTTCAAAATTTAATAGTAATTGTCAAGTCATGACTAACGATTGTTGTCAAATATTCCGGTATTAACGTAATGAAAATTTGGTACTAAATGCAGAAAAAAAGTTGTCAACAAGATGAGTGATTAAACTTACTGTAAAGTCCTCCTGGATTATTTTGTACTTCGTTTTGGAAAAATTACATTTTATAAATCACTAAACAACCTGTCGATTATTCACGACACACATTGTTTTTTTATACATAAAAGATTGCTACGCGAGATTTTTATTCTTGCCTTATAAACATCACCACAGTTTGTTCAGTAATGAAGAAATATATCCACGTTTCGAAAACCATGCAAGACATTTTCACAGTTCACGTCCAGCATCACATAACCTAATCTGCAAGCGACGTAAATTTAAACCGATGCGAGGGCGGAACAAAATAGAACAAGGAACTTTGGTTCGGACCACGCGGCCGTGGATCGGACGAACTGGAACGAAAAATGGACGAACAAAAGAAAACATTCGCAGTAACCACAACATTGATGCATTAACGTCCAAAAACACTTTGAAAAAATAAAACATTATATCTGATTGTGATATTTCTGATTTATTTTTACTGTAATAATTATTACTGAACTAAACTTTTGGTATCTTCAGAGTATCGTATTTCTCTAAATACTGGCAAGTGTACCAAGAAACTCGTACATTTAGCAAAGCATCAGTCGTTAAATAACTCGTGAACCAACTGTACGGACGTGTCGTCCGCTAACCATAATTAAAGTAATAAACATTTAGCGTCGTAGATTTTTTTGTAACGCCTGTATATTTTAGATATTTGTTAATAAAACTCTCTCATTTAGTGATGGAGTGGTAAATTTATATGTACACGACAGATAACAAGGATCTATTTCTTATGCAAGATCACAGTGCAGGGCGGTCGGCAGCCAATGAACATGTTTGTTTTTAGTTTGCTTTGTTTATCCTAAAACTCAACTAAGGGTGAACGAAGAATAGCAGAGCTGCAGATGCGCACATAACGCATTGAAATATTGCAAAAATCTTTTCGTCATAAAATAATGGCTCTACAAATTAACTTTAGGTGTTGAAATTATTTACATTGTAGCATGGTAGTTAAATCTGTAACATGTTGAGATATTTCACTATATTACACCGGGCGTGTGCTTGTCATTTGAACGCTTGGACTAGTTAACCTACTGAGTCTAGCTTTCACTATCCACTGAAAAAATTGAAAACTGCACTAACGTGAGCATGTTTGGATTGCTGGGTATTTTTCGTTCAGTTGATTTTTATTATGCATAATTTTTTAATATGAAAGTAGCCATGTTAATATAAAAGCAGAGTATTGAGTTCATAGTACTCAAATATTAACATCTGAAGCCACTGTAAAATACAGTATGTTTTTTTTACATTATTTTTCGTGACAAGATCGTTTCCAAATTGCTGTCTTAAATGTAAACAGTCTAGAATATAATAGAACAAATGAGAATATTTTATCTCCCAATTGGCATCGTCAGTCAACATTGTGAAAATAAAGGAGAAAGAGAACCACCTTGTGGTTAGTGTTTTATGGGGAAAATGTTAAGATTTGTTAATTTGAAAATTTTTAGAGTACATATGTTGAAGTCTGAGAGTCTAAAGTTTGGTTATAAGTGTGCTGTGATCCACATGGTCAAATGCTTTTGCTGGATTAAAATTGTTAGTTTACACATTTGCACATGTATTTGTGTGCATATATATGTGTGTGTACGCATGCTGTGGCTTCTTATATTTGGGTAGGCAGCTTTATTTCTGTTGCATATTGAAATCAAGGCAAGTCAAGGGAAGATCATGAAAAAGTTTTAAGAGTGCATGGTAGATAAATAAACGCTGAAAACATAAATTGATTTGTACGCTTTCTTCGAAGCCAATATGAATGAAATACTCAATGACAATCCTAGATAATATTACTGTATTTGCCAACCATATGAGTAAGTATTTATCTAGAATTACTAATTCGTTACGCATGATCTCTTGCACCGCAGTTTAATGCAGGAGGTTCCGGCGTCAGAGATTGTGCCTCAGAAGTTCGTATCACTGAAAACTATTTTGTTTAAAACGTTGGCCAGAACTATTGTCTAGGATTGCTATTGTTTAATTTTCGCAAATTGGCTTCAAGAAACCTACAGTTGTAGATTAATGATTTTAGCGTTGAATTATTTACCACGCCCTCTTAAGTTTGAATTTTAGCATTCTTGTTAGCACTATAAACCATTTCCCATTTGATTATATCTTTGGTTTGCGAAGATTTGGAAACAGATGTGCATTTTTGTGGAAGATTGTGGTAGACATACAGTAGTTTGAACTTGTTACTTGTAGTAAATCATAGAATGTGTAAATTAACATTGTAGGTGCAGTAAGATACTGGCAGTTGTTTTGACCAGACTTCATCAGCAGGTGTGTCAAGTCTATAATATAGCCAATACATCAATTTTTTAAATTATTGTGTTTATTTCCAGAACATTTAATTGTACTTATAAGTGCTTGGTTTTGTTTGTAGCGCCTCACGGTGGGCAGTGTTTGGAACCGGGAAGATACTGGATTTATTCAGAAACAATGATGGAAGGTGTGTTTTTCTTATTTAATTAGTTTAAAATATTTTTGGTAGATTATGAGCATACACAAACTCGTTGTTTGTAGGTGTGTATTCCAACTCACAAATATTGTAAAGAAAAAAAATTGAATGTCTGTGGTAAAACATTAAAAAAAATTAAAAAGAATGGTAATGTTGGAAATTAGTTAGAAACTTAGTTATTAGTTTTCCTCTTGCTTTGAACATTCTTGAACTGGCCTAGTGATAGTAATTGAACATTAAGTTTTTTTTATATTCCGTCAATTATACACTTGGAGAAATAAATATCTGAACTATTTCTCATAACATTATTTGTTATCAAATGTGAAATTCATAATCACTGCCCTTTAATGTGTAGAAATTTTTAAGCATTATGGCTCAAGACAGTGGTACTTCACATAACTGTAACAAATAAGATCACAGAAACTCCATTCTTTCACTGGGTGAAGGCACAAGCAGATGTTATCATTCCTTTAATCAGCTTACCATCAGTATAATCCTATAAACCAATTTTTTTTTCTTTGTCTGGTTTGGAATCACTGTTCACCACAGTTGACTAGCAGTTCATCACTGGACTTCCAGTGGAGGTGTTATCCCCATAGTATAGATGTGAGTTGCAATCAGTACAGTAAAACCTTATTAATTCGAAGTGCTCGGGACTGAAATTTTGTACTTCGAATTACATAACTTCGAATTATCGAATTTTAAAGGTTTTTTTTTTATTTTTTATTTTTTAAAGGTGTTTCTACGCCCATTTTTACAGTAGGCTTCGAGAACTGTTAAGCATTCGAATTCAAAAAGGGAATAGTAGTATGAAGTAATTGGACCAAAAAAGATTGTTGCATTTTTCTTGGCCGTCGTACGCTGCGTTTTTCATGGCGAGCATTGTACTGCAAGTAGCGTGCATCACGTCTACTAGGCTGTCTGCAACTCTGCGCTTCCCCTTCCCTTGTTCCAGTGCTCGATGTCTGTCACGCGTTGCCTTTGCCACAGCATGTGATTGTTATCAGTTCCGTGTTTGCTGGCATATAGGACGACCCCGTACAAAATCTTGAAAAATATTTATTTATTAATTTTGAAATTCCCGGCAGAAAAATATTTCTTTCCTTTGCCAGAAACATAAATATCTTGTTTAAATATTTGTTATGAATTTATTACCGTTTTATAAATATCATAGGCGACACTGACACCAATAACATGGGCACTATTGCCCTCAGGGCGTCTAAGAGCCAAGGAAATGAACAGCGACGGTAACACGTGACCGGAGACATCGTCAGTTCCCGGCTGCACGCCACATGCCAACGCAGGGCTGCAGCAGCTGCTTGCAAAGTCATCACATTCCCCTGTACGCTGTTGTCACCCGACTCCGAGAGCAATGTGCTGGCGAAACAAAGGATCTCGGCATGCGCTCCAGATGTACGATCGCCAAACGACGCTAGCTGCGATGAGTAAAAAAAAAAAAAAACAGGGGCACTTGTAAAACAAAAGTTAATCTTATATGTTTGCAAATACGGTAATTTATAAATGCATGGTTTTGGATCTCTAAGAGGCGGAAGAATGTTACGGACATCTTGAAGAATTTTTAGTCCAAAACGGTAAGGTTTACCACCCTTTATCCCAAAAAAAATTGTAAATATTTCACGCCGAGTCATTTTTACAAGTGCAAAGTTTTTTCCAGTAGCTTTTAGAAGGAATACGTGACGTTTTGTCAGTGAAATTATTTCATAAACAATGTAACACACCCAAAATAGTAATTATGACTAACCCTCCTCCGGAATGAAAATTTGTAAACATAGCCGTCGAGTCATTTCATCAGTGCAGTGCACACAATGTGCCAACGTAGCTCGGGAGGCAGCAGACTTTGCGACCTTGACTGCTATCTGTTCCCTCCTCCCACGAGTTGCTAGTTACAGGACACCAGCCAAACACGGGAAACAAACCTGTGTTTTTTTTGCCTGCCATTCTGCTGAACGTATTCTCCTAGAAGCTGCATTGTTGACTGGCGACTGGCGGAAGGGGGGAGGGAGGTAGAAGAGAGCAAGGATTATACTCCATCCACTCTAAGGTTGCAGCAGAAATAAAAATTTCTAACAAAGTAAATCAAAGCAATTGAATTATGTATTCATTCCTAACATTAAGATGATTGTGCCGTTACAAACTTAACTTGTATTTTCAATAATTAAAATGAAATTTATGCTGTACAAAATTTAAATGTCATTCACTTGACTGAATTAGCTGCAACCTTAGAATGGATAGGATATAGGAAGCACTTGCTGGGTGACGTAACTCTGGCATCTGCTTGGTATGTGGCTAGCTAGACGGGAGGGGGGAGGGAAGTGAAGAAGTTTTAAAAATAAACCAGCTCTGCCTACGAGTTAGGAGGGGGGGAGTTGATGAGCTACCTTCTTCCTCATCCTCTCCTTTCCTCATTCACTCCGCTTCTCCCTGGTCGCTGAAATACTCCAGGCTCATGGCACATGCACACGTGTCTTACCGTAACTGTATCTAGCTCACGAAGCGGGAGGAAAGCACAAAATCACGTGATCGTCATGTCACACAGCCACAGGCTGTCGCACGCTGTGCTATTCCTGCCTTCCATTCTTCTTTTCCTCTCTCTTTCCGCGCATCACACACACACATATTCGAACTCGAGCGTCGTACAGGTACACAAGCAGACAGCAAGGAAGCCTCAAGATCAGCGCGACACGGGCAGGCGCAGTAACGGAAACAAAGCCAGGGTTGTACAATGTCACATGACGCAGCATTGTTCTTGTATTTTGCACACTTTATCGACTTCTCTATCAAAATGACTTCGAATTACTACGACTTGATCCCTGTTTGGGCCAGAAAAAAGCTTCGAATTACAAATTAACCGAATTTCGAATTAACCAAACTCCATAGCATGTAAAATCCTATCCTCATGTTCGGGACCGAGGGACGGCTTCGATTTATATAGCATTTTGAATTAACAGAGTTCGAATTAACGAGGTTTGACTGTATCTTACATTAGAACTGATTTTTTTTTAATTTGATGATAAACACATTTACTGTGAAGAACATAACTATTCATAGTAAGAAGGAGTAAGTTGATAGTACATACAGTGGAACCCTGTCATTACATCCCCACTATTTTCCTGCTTACAAAGCTACCTTCTCTTGGCCCACTATGTTTTTCAATAGAAAATTACCCTGTTATAATGTTTTACCATTTATTAAGTCTAAATTTCTTTTGTCCTTTGAGAAATGTTATAACAGGGTTATACTGTAGTAGGTATTACTGTTGGTATTGTGTGTGTTCTTAGATACTTCGAAATGGAAGAAGTTTAAGCTGATGTCATATAATGTCCTATCACAAAGCTTGCTTGAAGAACATCCATATCTGTACAGAAGACACGATGAGAGAGCTTTAGAATGGACTTTCCGTAGTCAGCTCTTATTTGCAGAGATTAAGAATCTAGATGCTGATGTAAGTAGAAACAGTATTATTTTAATACATGCCTGCTTTCATTTCTGCAGCAAAATAGGAAATTGTTACTCCAGAAAAATTTTCGGAGAAAGGCACAGTGGCGGCCGGTCAATGTTTTGAGCTCAGTGCTCTGAATATAATTTCCTTCACCCCCTTCCCCGCTAAACCGCTATACTTTCTTTCCCTGCTAATAATCATATGTTTAACTCAAAGGTATAGGACTTTTGCTTTACATGTGTTGAGAAATTGCTCTGCGTTTCATGGCAAGCAGTAATGTAGCCAATAAAGTGTGTTGTAAAAAACTTTCAACCTAAAGATGTTATCTACAATGTATAGGTACTCGTTAAATACACAAGCAATTAATACCACTAACGGGAAGTTAGTATCATACAATCTCAGTTTCTGTACATTTGTTCTTACTGCGTTCCCTCTGTGTTTCCTCACGATTAATGTGAACCCGACTCGTAGATAAAATGCCAACAATAGCGCATGTGAGACGTCTTAAGACTACATTAGAGTTCGGCTTGTCTAAATGCAGACGCAG
>PNEQ01053516.1:0-58900 GCA_003012365.1 Medauroidea extradentata
AACATTGCTGCCAGCATATGTTGGACAACATTCTTTGATCTTTACCGACTACTGGTGGGTAAATGCTGCCAACACTTTTCGGTGCTGACAGCATTGTTGGCAGCAAATGTTGACGGAATAAAAAGTACGATTTTTGTAAATGTTGTCAGCTTTTGCTGGCAGCAATGTTGTCAGCTCCGGTGTAAACGCGGCTTTAGTTGACAGTGTACACGAGCGGTGGGACGCAGGCCGCGATGATGAAGCCCAGCTAGTTGCTCCACACGGGCGAGGTGGAAGATGTTCTGAAGAAGCTCGTATGGCGGTCACGGACAATGGATCGCCAAGCAGGCATTCCTCCAGGAAGAGAGGGATTTACGGCAGATACCGGGGATTTACAGCGCCCCCTCCCCGTGCCGTAAGAGGACGTACCGGAGAGGAAGAGTGCGACGACCTCTCCCCCTGTGATCACGTCTTCCCCCCTCCATCTACCGCAACCGTAACTTTGCATTCAGAGGGCTACCTCGCTACTCGAAAATTGCTCCAGCGGGCAGACTCCGCCATCGCCGGCAGCTCAGCGCGTCAACTCTCCTCGAGGCTAGTAAAGACGTTTATAAAACGTAACCCGCTGTTTTTTTTTTTTTTTTTACCCAGTCAGCAACAAGGTTTTACCGATCACCAGAGGCGCAGTTAAATTTTGGTGGTGTTTATATTATGAGCAAATTCTTACTTATGAATAATACATGCTTACAGTTTTTCAGATTTCTAACAGTCGAACGAAAGGTGTTTTAGTCATGGGTTACGGTTGACACAGTGGGTAGAGCAATCGCCTCCTACAAGGAGATTCGGGTTCGATTCCCGGCGGGATCGGTCTCCGGATATTCGCTTGCGGGAATCGTGCCGGACAATGCCGCTGGTCGGCGGATTTTCTCGGGGATCTCCCATTTCCCAACCCCTTCATTCCGGCGCTGTCCTACATCATGTCACCCCTGACCTAGATGTTGAGTGCTGACCGACATTTATTCCCTCAATTCTATAAAAACAATTCATTTAAAAAAAAACATTATATAGGACTAAATTAAATAGCCAAAAATAAAGACTTTCATTGCTGGAAATTCCGTTATGCATGACTAACGACCGACGCATAGTCGGTCGACTCAACAAAAACCCTCCCATTTGCACCAATACAGAGCAACGCAGGTGCAAAGCAAGTAAACCGGCAGGTCGATTACGGATCTGTTTTGGCCGCGTCATAACACGAACTTGACTTGGGTAAGACGTCAGACAGTAAAACGCGACCACCGATATATTATGACGCGCCAAGATTAAGACGACAGCGTCTTAACAGAGTCTCAGCTAAGGCGCCCAAAAACGTGTGCCTCAGATAAGGTGTTACACCATAACTGACAATAAACGGAACATAGGTTCACCAAACGAAGTGATTTCACAACTTATTGAAGTAATTTTGTGTATAAACTTACGTGAAAACACTAGAATAGATAACATAGGAGGATTGAGTGGACTCACATATGTCCTAACCACTGAGAGGTTAGGATAGGTTATAATCACATTGCTACAGTGTATAAACAGCAAATTTTCTAGGAAGTTATGGTATTATTTGTTAAGTTGAAAGGGAACTATTTATTTCCTTTACATAAAATATATTAACTACTTTAAATTATAAAAAATTTAAAAATACTATCGCTACAATTAGTTCGCTATATACGAGTGGTTCCGTGCAGAACTGTTATGCAAGACATGTCGGATCGAATCAATGTGCAGAAATTTAGCAAAATTTTATCATTATTAATAAGGATCTGTGTAATATCTAGTACGATAGCCATTTGTTTTAATCCCAAAAACAGTCACATTAACTTTTTTTGCCACACATTTGTCACATACATTTACTGTCCACTCAAGCGTGCGGTCAGCAGGCGGCAGTGTTGTGTACAGTATATATCCTCTCCAGAAATCCCTGTAGTTTTAAATATTATAGGTACTCATTCTAATACCAGTGCAGTATATACAAACAAGCGAGTAAGTATTATTGTGACCACAGTTAGAAAAAATAATCACCTTTAATAACATCAAAACAGTATCATAATGCTATTGCTTTTTAAACTTAATTATTAAAATTTTAAACTCACCCCTCCATCCAACAACTTGCCGAAAAAAATTATAGATACGAGCCATCCACCACTGACTTTTTCAAAAAGATTCGGTCATACAATGAACACAATATGTAAGTTACCTATGTATATTTCAATGAAGTAAAATATGAACATATGTAAATGTTGCTACATTTGGTTGATATCAGTTCGGCTACGTATCTCATGGGCACGTTCACATTAGATAGAAAACGGTATGTAAAGCATAATTTTAAGAGCTTCAGCATATTAGTACACTAATTTCTTACATTAAAATGTAAATGCACAAAATATGCAGGGGATTCAGGCATTTTGCTCGAACTCTATTTTATGCCACCCATCACAATTGTACAAGTGAATTGCCTTTCTGAGAAACCGTACACTGCGCAATAAAAATATTCTTATTATTATATCCACACTCACAAAAATTTAGGCTAAATCGACTTTCATATAAGGGAAGAAAATTACGTTTACATAAAAGGAAAAATTCCTTATTTAAAATATACCTTCACTCGCATTTTAGAAAACTTTATTGTTGTTATTGTACACAGAATACGAAATATGAATAATAATGTTAAAATTTTCGGCTGCAGTAGCACTCGAACTACAAAACTTCAAATTAGCGGGCCAAAACGTTAACCACGCGGCTATCGACACCTTACTGACAAAGAACTTTCAATCTATGTTAAACTATTGTCCACAAGGAAAAACTAAATCTGTGTACATCTTGCGGTATTTTTTCAACATATTTGTGCAATGTGATAGCACATTGAGGTTTTTTTTATTTTAAGTAATAATACGTCAATTATCCATACAAGTAAGGGAATATTCCTGTTTATTTATCAGGTTAAGTTACCTTTCTTTTTAAGAGCGTAGTATTAAGTTTCCATCGTAACACGAGCAAACGTTACTTTTTATAAACAAATTTAACGATCTGAAGCCTTGAAATTTGTTAATTAGCAAAAAGAAAATGTAACAACTCTTGTACTCGACACGAGTTTCTAAGCGTCAGGCGTACCAACTTCATATTATTTCGCGTAAAAGTTAAGACGCCTTACGCACGGCGAGGCGCTTATGACGAGGAGAAACGTAATCGATATTTTCGTTCAGCGTCATACAGTGCAAGTCTTGCCCGTGACGCTTTATAGTTAAGACGCCTTATACGAAAAGATCCATAATCGACCTGCGGGTCTTCGCAGGTCTTCACTTTCGCCTCGAGTCACAGCTGGAATTAACCACTTACACATTTTTTTTTTTTTTTTAAATTGTGCATGCTCGTACACAGCAATAGACTTCCGCCGAAAAAATTTAAGATGGCCTCTGTCCCGGGCGCCGACAGGTGTGCAGAGTTTCGGCCTTCAACAGATTATTCGAAAACTTCTCATCGTACATAAGTTATGACTGCTTAGGAATATAATTTAAAGAACATTACACACACATTATATATATGCACATTTAAAGTTTACCACTATTAAAAGCCTATTTACTAGCAGTCGTAAATGACGAAAATGGGAAGTTCTTACAGTCTTGTTTTGATATATAAATATTAGCGCAAAATCTTTTAAATGGTATAGGCGTGTACAATAAACTATCTTACGCCATAAAACGATAGGGTCACCACTGAAAAGTCTCATACAGGCGCGTTGTTGACGAGAGGATTGATTGCACGCCAGCTAAGCGACATGCGCTAGAGGCTAAGATGTCTCGCCCTTGCCGCTTTCTTCGCTTCTAACGTGCAAAGTACGCTTACCCAGACTGCCACCTCAACAGGCGCATATTTACAATTATTTTGTACCGCCGTGTTAATTCTTGCTTTTCCGTAAGTGCGTATTCACTTTTACTACAACGCAACGCAGGTGAAAATTTTGCAATGCGCCTTATTTTTTTACTACAACGCAACGCAGGTGAAAATTTTGCAATGCGCCTTATTTTTTCGTGCTATCTAATCGGCCCCTAACAGGTCATAGCAATTTTTGGAGTTTGATGACGTTGTAACTGTAGCGAACGCAAATATTGAATACGTACGCTCGTCGCATTCTATGGAAACCGCTTATACGCTGTGGTATCCTCTACAATGAAAACGTCTGGGGAATCAGCAAATATTTGGTTTAAAAACAACATGGCGTGATTTCAGTGGGATAGTTCTGTTGATAGAGTGAAATTAAATACTACAAAGGGAGCATAGCCCCGGGCTTCGAATTTTCCCCGAGCGTAAATTTGTCGGTTTTAGACTGCGGAGGCTAGGTATACACTGTAGGAATCGAAGTATTCAAGTATCGGATGGCGCGTGTGGTCGACAGCCAAACTACACAGCATGCTGTTGTTGCTTTTTCCATCAACAGATTGAGCAGGCTATATAGGCTCAATATTTCACACTTTTTCCGTGTAGAAACTACCATTACCGCACCGTCATTTTGGTTGCATTATTTATTTTCTTATTTACATCCAGAGTAAAAACGTACGTGGAACGTTAAAATTATCTAACGTATCTCCATGTGTTACGTCATTCCAAACTTCCAAACGAGAAGGAAATTATTAGGCCTATGTATAAATTTGTGACTTTTACAGTATAAAAACATAGCTTTATACGTGCGTCCTTTAATAAATAAAAATATAGGATGTTTGTAGAAAAACAATCGTCGTTATGACTTTGCTATGACCAAAACTACAACTTTTTCCCCGACGAAACATCAGTAGACATGTAAAATAAATGCATTTTATTTGCACAGACATCTGCAGTAGTCGAAAATTGTAATCACCATTATGAGGAAAACACATTTCACCATCAAAGAGCACAGTTCTCTTTAGCTTTCTTCAATTTCGACGTTATCGAGCCTCGTTATCCCAACAGTTTTGCAGACACATAACGAAACACACTCCACAAAAGGGTTTGTACTCGGTATTTGCGTTTTCGGCGCTTATCGCAACGTTCTGGACGAGTTCGTATTCATTACACAAGCGGTCGCCTTAAATGCGGCAACCTTACAGCACTGAATGTTCTACCTGCAGCCTACGTGCCAGGTCTTGCGTTGCGAAATGACGCACAATAATTAAGGCCTCGCTCTTTAGTTTTATAGTAGTTTCGAAAATATTGTTAAACGCAAATTATTACATATATCAAAAATTCATTTTTACAGTTTTAACACTTACATATAGTCGTTTGTATCTGAATTTTTCTGTTGAAATACACCAAACGGAATTTTATATCTTTATCCCTGAAATATCACATAGATTGTTGTCAAAATAAGCCAAAATGAAAAAAAATATTTTTTTTTTGCTAGGACACGGTACATCATTTAAAAAAACCTCTCTGGAAAATTGTGTATCGTATGACTGTACACAGTCTCAATATTTTTCAAAGCATTTGGATAAAAAATATTCGAGTTATTTGCAATAGTTTGAAATAAATGAAAGATCGTGGCCTTAAGAGGAGATTATTCACTCTGCCAGTGTCATAAAAATTTTAATATATAAAATATTGCTTCAACTTATCTACCGTTATTATAAAGTTAATGTTTTTTGCCTAAATACAAAAATAAAGATTGTGTTTATTTGCAATAAAATTACAACGCATATAAATATTATTTACAAGCAAGAAAGTTTAACTGTCATTCTTACATCCCTCCTTCCCCTAGCTACCTCATATATGACATATGCATTATTAACGTGTGCCTCGGCTATTACTGCAACTGAATGCTTCAAAATTTTGTTAACGAAAGTAAGTTTTTGACTCATAAATAACTATGTTGTCATTACTCTACGAGAGACTTACACTGCGAGGGAATAAATATTCATATGACTTACTGTTCCATCCAATTATACTGCACAGCCAAAGAAACTGTCACAAGACTATCATAACCACGTATACATAGTGAGATGTATCTGTATCCAGGTTGCACACTGTAGTCGATTGCGGTTTCGCAGTATGTAATAAACACTGCAACCCACAACACTCTTTTGTTATATACATGCTTAACATTTTAAACACTTCTTTTTTAAAAAAAAGAGACAGGATGACAAGGTCCTTTTTTTTATATAACGTAACAAATACAGAATATTGTAAGCGAGGTACGGGTAGTCGCAAAACAACATAAGCACAATTACCATGGATACAGAAAGAAGCGCAAATATAAAATAACACCGCTCAGCAGCTAAACATACTAAAGTGGTAGGTAAATTTGTAATATGAATGCTAAAATGGAAATGCTTCGGTGTATACTAATAAGAAAGTAATTAATTTACGGACTGAAAACTGACCATTACTTGTTAATTAAAGCGAACAAGATAGGAGTACCGATGCAAAAATATTTCCAATTATTCAATTCGGTTATGAAAATTGACAGGTAAAAAATATGCATATAACATTTGGGTTTCAAACTCTGGCGGATACCGAAATACCTGTCCACTAAAAAAAAAAAAAAAAAAAAAAAAAAAAAAAAAAAAAAAAAAAAAAAAAAAAAAAAAAAAAAAAAAAAAAAAAAAAAAAAAAAACAAAAAAAAAAAAAAAAAAAAAAAAAAAAAAAAAAAAAAAAAAAAAAAAAAAAAAAAAAAAAAAAAAAAAAAAAAAAAAAAAAAAAAAAAAACTCTTAAACCATGTACAAACTATATGAGCGTACAAAATTATTTGCAGTCCGATAATCCAAACACTAGCACTAATACAAAAGAAGCTGATTGTAACGCAGTACACAGTCGTAGCGTATTCATGTACTGGCTTACAAGTTTCACATATGTCCCAAAACTCTAGTCCTGCTCTTCAATTCTATATTACGTTTCATTAAGTTAATTTTGTGTATACATAGTTATCACACGATCGCAAACTACGTAACTCATCACACTATAATCATATCTCCTAATTCAATACCTAGCAAATGCTGTGAAATAAATAAACATAGTTTAAGGAATGTGCCCCTAAGGGCCAGGGAACTGTACCCCGAAGAATGACGTGGAATGAGATCGTACAATGGAGAGTCACCAGAGTGAGAAGGGAGGGGGAAACGGGAGATACCTGAGAAAACCCGCAAACCAGTGACATCGCCTGGCACGATTCTCCCTGGAAAAAATACCGGGCCCGACCCCGCCGGGAATCGAACCCGGATCGCCTTTGTGGGAGGCCAATGGTCTGACCATTCGGCCACCGCGGCCCCTTAATGCTGAGAAGATTGGTTACCACAGGCATAAAAATTTATCCTAAACAATAGAAACAAAGAACTGCCATCATAAATACACTCGAGCATTTCCTTTTAGCTCAATGTTTTTTAATGCATAACAAAAATAGATTCAACTGTACTTATGAAGTTGTGCATATGTCACCACCAGTGATTTAACATCTGATGATTTGTCATAGTATATGTAAGTACATTAGCATTTCTTTATTGGCAACCGTATTTTTCCAGGACGGTTCAGCTTAGAATCGTATAAGATACTTCATCATTAACAAATTCGGATATTCCTTGCCTATAACGTTTTCCAGACACATTAGTTGAGCCTTCCATTGACCTTTCGACTTACAGGCGTCGTCTGTTGTTTTTCCTAGGAACCATTAATATGCGAGTGAAAAAAGTTATTACGCCTACATGTTACGGAAACTCACACTGAAAAAAATTCTTATTAGTCTCTGCAAAATATTTTGTTAAAATGGACCCTACCAAATTTTTTTGTAGTGACCACAAAAAATTTTTGCTGTTCCCAATAAAGTTTTACAGTGACTCCAAAAAAATTTTGTATCCACTACAAAAAAAAAATTTGGTAAGGTCCATTTTAACAAAATATTTTGCAGTGACTAATAAGTTTTTTTTTTCAGTGCAGTAGTAAGACATCACTTCTCGGGATGTAGAGTTCCTTGGTGGATCGAACACTCGTAACTAGGCCCACCAAAAGTAGGTGTCTACGACCGGAAGAGTTTTGTACCAGATACTGCATTTTTCAAAGTTTTTTCTTTTCCAGTAAATTACTAATATAATAATGTATGTAGACCAATCATTCACCTAACATGTGGATGCAGCGATGCGGAACCACCAATCAGAGTGATCTTAATCTTAAACTTAAACGTTCCCTTCGTTAAGAATGTGTATATTAAAGGTTCTGATTAAAGTGAGAGCTTTAATATTCTAATTACTTTATTTTCTTTCAGATAATTAACAGTTGACTACAGCTTGTTAACGTAAACAAAGCGACATAATGTTAAGTAACAATGAAAGTGAGGTAAGAGGGTTTTACGGCATTGTAACAACGGGGTCTTAAGGTTCTTAACTAGGTAGGCTGCGTTGGTGTATATAATGCACAAAACCGATGGAGCGTTAAGAGTGACGTCGGTCAGCGAATGTAATGCATTATCGCATGCAAACACAGCAACTGTTGCGCAGAGCTTTACTATTGATTTTCCTGTGGGACTTTAAGCGGTGACTATTATTTTATTTGCGATACTTATGGTTCAAATTCCAGCGCTTATTTATATTGTGTTTTTCGAATCAGGTTGGAATTTTCCTAGTTACGGTAATTTAAAGAACTGTTTTTAGCCATTTCTAAAGTCTTGAAAATCTTGTTTCCAATAAGCTATCTTAATTTTTAAACTGACAGAAACATTGTTTGAAATGTGTTTTCTTTTCATAGATGTAGAAACGATATGCGCGTTGAGATGTTCATCCCAAATATGATTACCTGTAACTCGCTGCAATGCGTTTCAAGCGAAGGTAGATAGGAACCTTAAGAGCCGATGAGGTTGAAGTGAGGTGAAGGGCCAATAACACAGCATGGATTCGAAGCCAGGACCTCTCGCACAGTAGACCGACGCCTCGCTGAATACACTACGGAGGCCGGCAACAATGAAAATGTATAGACTATACTGTTCTCGAAAGTTAACATGTAAGGTGAAGTGTGTCGTGGTTGGCGCAGCAACTAGAGCAGTACTCGCCTTCCACCGATTCGATCTGGGTTCGATTCCCGGTGGGGTCGGCCCTGCATTTTCGCATGTGCCAGACGATGCCTCTGTTCGGCGGGTTCTATCGGGGATTTCACATTTCCCCCGCCCCTTCATTCCGACACCGCGTCTTAGTCACATCACCCCACCCCTCACCAGCGCTGAAGACCTAGACGTTAAGTACTGACCAAAATCTCTTCAATCAATCTATGGTGACAGTACTATTTTCAAATTATTAATCTAGACAAGCTGGCTTTCAAAATTGCTGACTTACCTGAAGTGACCTCTGGAGTGTAATGTTGTGTAGGTCCAGTTGCTACAGATCGGCACTAAATTTCCACGCACGCCGTGGAAGTGTCTAGAATCATTCGCCTGTTCAGCGTGACAGCGCTAGTGTTGGCGAAAGTTAGCTGGCTATAAACAAAGACATCCCCAGTTGCCCTTGGCTTTGTAGCCCAACAGTCGGCGCATCCCCCGCCCGGCCAGAGCAGCGCATCTTTCTACTCCTTTGAGGCTTGGAAGGCAGACCGACACCTCCCCCCTCCCGCAATGCATCTACGCGACGCGCCATTGTCTTCTTCTGGCCGCTCATTACTGTCGCGATTAATTAGCACATCAGGCCGCTAATTGGGGCTGCTCGCTGCGATAACTACGCCGCCCGACCTTCTGTGCCATCCCCGCGTCTCCAGCCTGCAACCCCCCCCCCCTCTCCAACAAGCTTGTCTACCCCCTGCGCCACGCTGAATTACTGCTCGAATTTATACAACCGCTCTAGACGAGTCACGAGAGCTGGCAGTCGCCTCCCGCGGGCAACATCGGCACAAGTCGTGCTTCTCCGCGCACGGATAGCACGGTTGCAGGGCATAGGGAAGTTTTACAGCGAGTTTGAAAATATTATTTTTTTTTTCATGATAATTTTCACATCACGAGTCCCTGCAATGTTTTGTTACAAATAAATCATAATTTGTATCTACTATTTTTGATAGCAATAAACGTCATAGATTTTCAAATTTGTACCCTCTAAAGCATCACCGGTTTTGCTATGAAAATAAGCCAAAATGAAGCAAAAAAATGTGTTTTTTTTCCGCAAATGGACGGTCCATTATTTTTCAAAACGGTTACATATAATCCTGCAACGTATGGCTGCTTTCTTGAATTCAGGACTTTAATTCCGAACCATGATAAATGTAAGAATCAGCAAAAAAAAGTTAATATATTTATTGTATTCATTTATTTATATCTGAAATACGTTACTAACCACATTCATATTATTGTATTTTGATTAGTAACACTTTTGAGATAGATATAAACGCACGCAAGTAAGATATTTCCTTTTACTGGCATTTCTTAAATTTTGGAGTTAGCATGGCTTGAAATTCAGGTCTCCAATTTTTTCAAAGCATTTTGTTTAAAACGTTTTGAGTTTTTTGCACCAATATAAAAAAAACCCTACTTAGCATGAAGACTTACACACGTCTCAAACGAAAGACAACAATGATTTTTTTCACACGTAAAATTAAACTGGACCGCATTACGTTATTTAATAAGTTCCAGTGATTTTAGAGACGCTTAATGATGTAGTAAGAAATTTACGGCGAACCAACTTCAAAAACACAACATAAGAACCATTTAAAACAATAAGGCTAAGTTTCACTCTCAATATTAGGTCATTTAATTTTGTGAAATTAATTTTGAGAAGCAAAATATTAGATGTGTAATTATACAGCAAATTTTATTTATTTTGCGCTGCAGCAGTACGATCATTGCGATTTAGCTGTTCACGTACAATTAAGCCGTTATTAGCGCAACAAATTTTTATATTCATAAATTGCCGGACTGATTGCGGCCTGACAGCTCAGCCGCTACGTCTTTACTGTGGCGCTAGTTAAAAGAATTTGCTATATAATAGCATATTTAACATATTTCTTAGAATTCCACATAGCGAGCTACAATTAAATGCAATGAGGCGACTGATGATTGGCCTTAAAACGTTAATGCTTAATTTTTTTGTACAAACAAAAAAAAAGTAACAATCAACGCACACAGGGGGAATAAAATCTCATTCTTTTAAAAAGCCGGACATTTGAGAGTCACGAAAAATTCGGTCGTACGCAGTGTACTTATACAAACGACATGTACTCCTTTTGAAGGCTGGATGTTAAGCCCAGCCGTACTAACCTCTAGGGACAAATAGTCCCCACTCGTTGGTGAGTAAAATCTCCCCACCCTTTTCTCTTCCTCACTCCGTTCGCTAGCCCCTCTCCTCACTTGTGTCTCTCACACCCGCTGGTCTCAACCAGGCGCTAGACACTGGATAAGAATAAACAAAACGCTTATTTCATTTCCGATTCGTTATTGTCTCATTGTCTGGGCCAGTACCTGCATTATAATAACAATTGATAATATGTATTGCACGATACAATTTGACCGTGAATGTACTTTCCCGTGATTATAAATTAAAATATAACGAATACTCAATAATACACTTGCGTAAAATATTTTAAAAAATAACCTACTTATTTTTTGCCGTCATGTTACTGGTATTTGCTCTGTCCAACTTGTGTAACGACGTTTGATATGTTACGAAAAAATAATATCTTAAATTCGGTTGCAAATTCTTATTTTGAAAAGTTTTATATTAGCACAAAAACATACAACATTTTGACTGATACGAGTTGTATATAACAATGAATAAACGTTTTTGATGTATTTTGTAACCTACCTTTTTGAATTGTATTTTGGAGGATGCGTGCGAGCGAACAGTAACGATAACACCAACCTTTCTAACATAAATGTGTGTGCTTGGACATTGGGAGATTTGCACAGGGAAAACAATCAGCGTTGTCGCTGGTATACACCTTACATGCTCGTTGGTCTCAACCATCAACATCAACAAAGTGCAGCTGCATCTTCCACTGCCAGGGGTAGGTGCCATCACAGAGTGAGCACGAGATAAGTCTGCTGTCACAAGTACCTATACACAACTAGTGTTCAGGTGCGTGGACGCACTCGGAATTTGGTTTTGTAAAGGATACAAGAGGCATTTACGGAGACGTAGTAGGCATAATTAGAGTAACGTAAATTTCGCGGATTCATCTGGCAGCAGCCTAGACTTATCTGTCCTATACACCCACTGGCCACAATCGATTATCTATTGGCTTATAACCGTACAAGCAGGTATCAAGCGATAGTACTTCGCATTATTTCCTTATTTACTACTGGCTTGCAGTAGTCAAACGCGTTTCGTAACAGCCGCCAGCAAGTCACAGACATGACAATGAAGTATACATAATTGGCGTTCAACCTGACCTGGAATGTATCTGCGAAATTTACGTACCTCTAGGTATAATCAATCTGTTCGGTAGTACTGGTGACGTGATCGGATCTACTCAGTCGTTGGAATGTTGGATTTTTAACATTTTTTTCTCGAGCGTACGTAAATTCTTAACAGTGCTATGTTGACGGCTTATTTAAAGAAAAAAAATCTGTTGAAGCGGTATATTTCAGTCGCCAATTTGGCAGAACTGTATTATTTCACCCGTTAAAACAGAATTGTAATAGTACAATATGGTACAATATCTGTATATGTCATTATTGCATACTACTAATGGATACATTACAAATATTCCAGCTTACCTTCAAAATGTCTATAGGAATAAGAGATTGTAAAGCAAAAGTTCTGATTCATAACAGCAGCTTTTTGCGTTAATCGAGTGTTTACTATATGCAAATAAATTTAAATTGTTAAAAATTTACACGTTCAAAAAGCCTAGTAATAATTATATAATTTATTCTGTACCTGAGTTAAGATCTCCTGGTGACATTTTTACTTGATAAACTCCCCCAGACTCCTCGCCAAACAAAAATACTACATTTAGAATCGTCTGCTTTGTTCAACGTGCAGTCAAGCGCCTTACAACATAATTTATTTTTGTGTACACACGCGGAAGAATGCGTTTGTTTACATTTTACCCGCACTTTCCTGTTCTCAGTGTGTTTGCAACTGTCTGTGCTGCTCGAAAACAGGGTAGACCTGAGTAAATCAGGCCTCGAGATGAATATTTAGAGATTGTAGACACCGCTAGACTGTACTCGCCCAAGGTTTCGTACCGGTTCTAGATTAATGTCTACTCCATCTAGTAGATCGAAGGTTTCCGTAAGCGCCTAGTGATAATATATAAAAATACAGGGTGTTATCAAATTGCATGCATTTATGTATGCAGTTTCTACACTACAGTTCGTAATAGTCTTATGTGCCGACATTATCGTTACTATTAAATTCCACAGTTATTCCTACTTTAATATGGGTTAGTGACAGCAGAGTAGTGTACAATGTACAGAACTGCTGTAATGATATCCCACAGCAACAGGATTCAGCTCGAGTTACGAACCGTACATCATGTACTGCTCACATGTCATCCAAAAATTGTAACCGGCTATAGGTAGAGACACGAGTATTTCGCGTATTAATCAGGCAACAGCATAGACTTCTCAGACCTACACACACACCGACCTAAGTCAAATATCTATTGGCTTGTAACCGTGACACGTGTTACCACCTTATTTATCACTGGCTTGCAGTCGTCAAAGATGTGTTGAAACAGGTGTCAGTCTTATCACAGAAGGTGTAGTGAAGTTACACATTATTGGCATACAATCTGACCTAGAAACAATACGTGAAATAATATTGCTGCTAGCTATACAGTAGGTCAACAGTACCACCCTTCTGTACATGAACCCTACAGACATATCAGCATAAATTCTTCAGACACTTCAATCTATAGGTGGCCACGGTTGGTGCAGTGTCTAGAACACTCGCTTGCCACCAAGACGGTCCGGGTGCGATTCCCGGCGGAGTTGATCCCGGATTTTCGCCTGTGGGAATCATGCCATTGTTGGCGCTGGTCGGCGGGTTTTGTCGCGGATCTCCCGTTTCCCCCCCACCCCTTCATTCCCACACCATGTGATCCCCCACTTTAGCGCTGACCAATATCTCTTAACTCTTTCAATCTATCGGTCGGTGCCAACATTCTATTTTATGCTGTTTGCGCCCCACGCAGGCTACAAGTCAGAACTTAATCAGTGGCGTATGGTGGTCGTGTTCCAAGGCATGCAATATAAGCTCCGACTATACACTGACTCAATGTGCCTACCGGTTATATCCAATAAACTTGTGTTATGTAGACCGTGGTATATTGTTGGAGTGTGAAATTTATATTTTTGGTTATGTTGGTAGTAAAGAGGACTAGGTTTATTTTGTTTTGTCAGGTTGGCATTATTGATGTCATTTTTGTGGGTGCTAGTTGTGCTGGCAATGTTGCTTTGTAGTTCCTTGTCGATGTAGCCTTCAAACGATGAAGAGCAGTAAACAGTAAATAGACTATGGAGCACAGTCGTGTTTTTGTTCGTTCTCACCGCCCGATACTCATATTTTTCTGTCAAGTATATGTTCCTTGCCTCTTGTAAGCTACTGGAAGAAGAGTGTATGTACCTGCTCCTACACGTCCAATGGTCTCACAGACAACTCAGTGTTGAGTATAGTCACTGCTTGTTACCGCATGCCTTGGAACACGACCACGATACGCCACTGAACTTAATATCACCTTTACAGCACATCAACACCGAGTATGCTACAGGCTCGTGCAATTTCTGTGAGGTAATTACTTGTAGGCTATCCTTCACCTTTAGATCGTTCAAATGCGTATTAAGGCACGCATACACTTGCGAACTGAGCATAAGCTGATAATTCAACACTAGTTTGGTAAACAAAACACAAGCAACGGCGTATATCCACAAACCAATTCTTTCTTATGTTATTTATTGTGACCTTATCATGGTCCAGTCTATACACGATGATTGCTGCTTAAGTTGCTTTGTGTCTAGTAAAAAGTGGTAGGAAAGTATAAATTAACGGAAAATAAAGAGCAATAAGGGCTGCAAAAGTACTCAGTATATAACGGAACAACCTACTTAAATACAAGAATACCACGCATCTCGCATTCTTGCTGTAGTGTCTTGAAGGTGTAGTAGCTCAAGCGTCTGCCGTGAACAAGAAATTCTTTCTCTTGGGAAGCAAATGTGGAAACTGCGGGTTGTTCTTGGTTGGTAACAGATCAGCAACGAGATACTAGCTTCGACACAGCTTGTTGACAGCAGACTTCCTGTGCACGTGTAGGGGCGAGCAGTGTAGGTAATTACGATAGTGAAGGAAACAACTGACAAATTGTACGTGAGCACTCAGGTTTACATATCTGTCTTTTAGAATCTCGATGGGAAATGCAGCTGCTTGTTTCCGTTCCCACCGGGCCGTGCTACATGAGGTTAGGTTGTGATCCGCTCCCTTCAAGAAACTAAAGCCGTAGAGTATGAAAATAATAGATGATAGTACACTGAAATAAGGGTATTTTTGCAGTACTCATACTTTTAAAATAGGGACAACAGCCTAGTTTAATTGTTGGTAATATCAAGGTTGTTTCTCCAACAAGTTTGTCTGCAGAATTAACAATATGTTACGTAAAAACCAAATTGCTCTTTGCTTCTTCTACAGAACAGATTGTTATAAGAACAATCCAGGTAGCAGCGACAACCATACAAGACCGTTATCTATATTTTAACAGAAGTACGGTACCTACAACATTACATTTATTTCAGTATACCATACTATTGTCTGGTTAGAACTGCGCACACCATTCTGCGCAGGTGCGAGTAGCGGAGCAGTACTGCGTATTTCTTGTCATTATAGTTCCTTAACTTAACAAAATCGATATTGAAACAGAAAAATGCATTTTCTTTATATATATTTTTTTTTATCCGATCTAAACTAATGTAATCTTAAATAAACTCATTTAAGCTAACCGAAAATGTCACTCAGGAATGGAAAAAGAAAGAAAAGGAGGCCTGCACAGACGAAAATGAACAGCGAATGAGACACTGTTAGTAAAGTCCTCAGCCGCTTTACTAAAAAGAATTTCTTTGCAACAAAAATTTTGCTGCGACTAGAAAATACTTGTTTAAACATGAACCTCTGAAACATTGCTTGGTCAAAAATAATTTGTTCTTAAAAAAATAATAATGATAAGAAATTATGTTCACGTTATAAAAGGTTAGCAGTTATCTTTATGGTAGTCTTAGTTGTAATTATTAATAACAAGCTTTACGCTGAAAAAAATTAGTATCGTCGATACAAAGAAATCACAGAATACACTTAAGGGCGCCTCCTACCCGCGCGTGAGAGGCTCAAAAGCGACGGAGCTGTAAGGTCGACCATGAAGCACGCATGAAATGTCGCATCGCCTCTACGAACCAAGCGCTGAACTAGCGTGTATGGTTCCCGCTGAACTGTTTTTACTATGGGACACTAAGCGGTGACCATATAACTTTATTGGTGGAAAGTCTGCAGCTAAGTTTAGTGCACGTCGCAATCTGAGTTTCACGTACATCCGGTTAGTATATTTTGAAGTACTGAAGTCTGAAAAGGCTGTTTTTAGCCATGTTGGAGGGCTTAGAAACAGTGTTTTTAATGAGCGTGGCGTCTTAACAATGAGGTTCCGACCTTGTCTGAAGTTTGTTTTCTTTTCGTAAGTTGGCACAACGGGCACACATTGAAAATGTTCACGAATACACTACAACGCATTTGAAGCGTGGGATAGGCGGCCACCTTAATTTAACACCCTTTTCTTCGGTGCAAAGCAAGATTTATTAACCCCAAAGTATAGAACAAATAAAAATATTTTATTATCACAAAGCCACTTCATATTTTTACTAGTTATTTAAATAGTACATAAAATATTCGTTCCGCACTTCTATTAAATTTCTTGAACGCTATACAATCAGTTAAATTTCCTTGTTTTTCTTACGTGTGTGGAGAGTACATTTTTTCGAGTCGGCTGTCCAGTTTCGTCAGCTAACAGCACAAGGGGAGCGGGCGCTTAACCTTATAGCCTTCGGACCATATCCTTCATAAAATAACCCTGCGGAACTGATATCCATTATAAGATATACTGTTCACAGTAAAGTAAGAACTTTATTTAGTATGGTTGAATATCTACTCGAATAGTACTGCTTATAGAGCTATACTTAGATGAACAACTGGCAAGAAGAAAAGAAAAACAACCAGGGCTTCAAAAGTCGTATCACGAACAACTTATACCAGTTTGAATATCTCCAACTGTTAGCACTTGGAAGTTACTGACTGATCTGTCGAGCGTCACTATTGGTTACTTGATGTTATTTCGTCCTAAACCAAAATCAACGCTCAACACTATTACCAGGCAGCAATGGAATCTACACGTTTACGCACAAAACTCCGTTATATTTTATAACATTGCGATATATCTACCGAAAATACACATATATGTTTCTGAGCCTAAATGTTGTACAATGCGAGAGAAATACTTTATAGTGCCATGACTAGAGCCCACGATTTTTGGTGAAAAGAATTCTGCAACAATTTGTTTCAATGCCTTATGTTAACATATGCAGCTCTGCTTCGTGGTCAGTGATTGGCTGTTTTAAATTCTCAGCGTCTCGGTGTTTTACCCGCAAATCACATACATGTGGGGTAGCAGTAACCTTGTTCCTGGTGGAGTCAAATGAGCCACGCCTGTGCAATTATACATTCTGCCAATAATCAAGAAGCAGACCTGCAGATGTGCACGTAAGACATTGAAACGAACTGTTGCAGAATTCTTTTCACCAAAAATCGTGAGCTCTAGCCTTGACCATGGGAAGTAGTCAGCCAGCTGGCAATGCATTTGTCCTATTGACTGGTAATAATGCCTATATACGTAGTCACTTTGCAGGGGAAATGTGTTAAAGTGGCCTACTTATCAGCGTATCAGAAGAGCTAGAAATGACCTAAAAATAAACAGTGTGATGACTGAACATGACCACGATGATTCAATCACGTGTGTGAAACAAACTTATTTCGCTTGCAAACATGCAGAGAAAATTTATATGAGGTTAAATACCGTAAATAAATTAAACTGTATGCACTAAGTTCCAAGCTAAAACATAATTTCGCGAAGTATGGGCGTTTTTCTTACGAAAACAGGACAAGTTCGGTGTTAGTTATCTTTGTGTATTGATAGACGAAATAAAAAATTAAAAAAGAGTTATCTATTTGTCCGTAAAGTGAATGTTGAGACAGAGACTCGTTACCGTGAAAATCGACTTCAAATTTACTTTTATTTTACAGTAAAATTAACTACTCGCTAATACGTACCAAAACTCTGAACCTTTTCTTTCCATTAAAGTTTGAACATTTAATTTGCAGTAGAGTTTCAAGGTACAGTAGACTCCCGATTATCCGTGTGCGGCTTATCCGATTCGCGGATTACCCGCGCAAAATTGTTCACTTTAAATAGTTGAAAAAAGCAAAAAAAAAAAAAAAAAGTGTTTGTAAAACATTTTTGTTAATTTATAAATACACACAGTGTTTACTCGCACGATGTTACCGACGTGTTATTCCCGCAACAGTTTTTTGAAAGGTTTGAAGAATGTTTAAGTCTTTTCCATTTGGCGAAACAAATAGTACCGCGCATGAATGGATTATCGAGATTATCCTTCATATCGAACATGTATGGATTAACAAGATTTTTATCTTGGATAAATAAGATATCCATGATTTTTTATTATATTTGTTTTCAGAATATTTGCGCATATCCCCTAACCATTGATGCGAATAATTCAGAGTCTGCTGTATTAAATTGCTGCCTTATTGCAGGATTGAATTTGACCCGTTTTCTTTCTACCGAGATCTCAGAAAAGGTGAAAGTTGATTATCCGCAATTTTTGATTATCAGAGGCGTCGCCCCCCTCAATCAGTCGACTGTAACTATATTCACATGAACATATTTTCAACTTAACTCTTCTTAAAATAACCACTAATAAAAATTAGCACACACCACCCTAACTAAACCTTGTTTATTCTATACAGTAGAAGAAAAATTTCACTTAAAAAATTGTCTTTTTAGCAATACGTCAACTGTAAAGTGCATTAAGAAATCTTCGGCTGTCAACCAAAGATACAAATTTACTGTAGGAAAACGGATGTACTCCGTTCCGCATAACTTCAGTAAAAGTTACTTATGGGCACAATTTGTTTACATTTTTAGCATGTGTTATAATGGAAGACTAAATTTACATTACAAATGGTGAAATTGACATCTCTGGTCCATTTTCACAGTAAAAATGTCGACTGACATAGCAGCAAATATGTACAATACTTAATTAAAAAGTCGTGCCATCAGAAGTGTCGAATTTAACTGAAGTTATGTGAAACAGAGTATTCAACTCATTTGGCAAAGAATCGAGTATCAGCAAACAGGGCGTGTACGTGAATGGCCGCCTGTCTTCGACAAGCGCAACCCGCTGTGCGTGCAACTCGGCATTTTCTTTCCGCTCCTCAGTACGAAGCGAGGCTCAGCACTTCAGCACTTCACGTCACAAAGCCACTTTGCTCCTCATCTCCGCGCACCTGCTGGGCTCTTGTTGGATCTGCCCCCGACTCTTATAAAACGCTTTGTGCTGATAGATGGCCGGCTAACTCCACCTCTACTTCCCATCCCATCCTCCACTTCTTCTTTACGTCCGCTTTGATGTCACAGTTGCAGCTCCCGTTACGGCGGCAAAACGTCTGAGATGGACGGCCGGGTTAATTAAAGTTCTTTTAATTACGACCCTGACGTTTTCACTTCGGAGAGTCGGTACTTCCTCCCCCTTTCCCCATCCTGGAGTGATGCACTCGAGCCTACTGCTGCCTCTCACCAAGTGTCTGCGGCGACGAATACAAAGCAGTCTGTTTGCACATGTCTCCCGGCAGTGGTCCATCAAAATATTATGAGGACATGAGACTAAATTAAATCTAAACACAAGTGCTTGTAAGACACTAAAAAAAATAATATTTGCAGACAATATGTTTTGTCGATTCTTTCAGCTACTTGTGACGATCTTGTTCTCTGCAAATATTATATATATATATATATAACTTTTACAAAAAGAATTTAATTCAATTTTCTAAAATATAATATTGTAACGTAACAGGACATTTTTGTATGACGTGAAAGACGTTTCTCGAAAATAAGGTAAATTGGGGGAAGATGCCAGATGAAGATGTCATTTAAACATATTTTTACATTATGTCTACTATTTTAACTTTTTTTTTTTTTTTTTTTTAAACTTAAAGATAATTGCTGACTTACACAAATGTCCATCGAAAACAGTGCCCAGTCGCAATATTTTTTGTGCTCAATTATTCAAACATTTCCACTTTAAATTTCATAAGTGCTGTATCTCTCCCCCCCTCCCTCAGTTAACCTTATACAGATAACCACACACATGTGTAGGCTACATACAAACAATTTTTGTATACGTATAACCAATGATCTATATTTTACAACACATTAATGTATTACCACTAAGCAAAATTCCCGACAAGTTTATATTTGTAAAAGTAGCGTATACATATTTTTACCGTATGGTTAGCAGTTAATATCGGTACAAGAGAACATTAAAGCGGATATTACACGACACCTGCTGTCACACTTGTCTTGTACAAGCTTTCTTAGGCCTGTTGCATATGCTGGTCAACATGCCACCATACAAGGCGGTATCGAATATTCTTATTTTACGTTAGAAGCTGGCGTGGCATACTTTGTAGGTGCGTATTACGTATATTGGCAGGAAATGTCGACCTTACATATAGCCTACAACTACATGAAAGTTACGTAGATCATTTTTTTTTAACACAAACCTTCACTTTTTAAACGCCGAGCATTGGTGATCAGAAAAAAAAATTCCTAGTGTTAATGCGTGTGTGTTTGTAAAAGTTTGCAAGTTAGATAGATTTTAAAGTATTTAGCAATATGTTTTCGTTTACACAATCCAACAATTTATTTAAAAAATACGAATTACACTCAAAAGTTTCAAAACAAAAAAAAAAGTAGTAATAAGTATGCCACGGTGTTTTGAACTCGCACCCTCAAAAACAATCGGTTGTGAGGCAAAACTAACCACCGTGCCAACAGTACGCCATAGCAAACAATAGGCGCCCACAGACAAAACGCACAAGCTTTTAAGATTAAGTACAGAAAAGGGGCAATGTAGAGTTAATCAGAGGCGACAAACGACACTGACTGTTTTTAGAGGAAGTACTGATGCAGTTATACCTAGATAACTGCAGAAGTAAATTAATGCTTGTCTGAGACATAGAACACTGTCGTACTTTTAAGTCAAGTTCTTATTTTCAGTTGCTAAAAACAAACACACTACGACGTAATTTCCCTATGTAAGAACACTTAACAACGCACATCAACGTGAGGAAAAGTTAAGAATCGAAGTATCAGCTGCCCCTAAATATTCCGTGAATTATTTTATACTATATTTATCGTATTATTAAAACTTTACTACAATATAGTTTTATGCAGAATAGATTATCTTCGGCCCAATATTACGTTTTACAAAACTTCTTGTACGCTTATTAAAATGTTCGTTTAAAAACTCCGTTGTCAAGACTATGTTATTGTCACTACGACAAAACTATTGCAAAAGACGCGAGAAACTAGTGGTAAATATACATAAATATTAACGTATTTTAAAAAAAATAGAAGATATTTTTTTTTGTAAAATTTAATCGTTTGTAATGACAAAACTTTTGCAAAAAGGTTTACAAAAAAATGTAAAAGTTCAAGAAATTGTTTACAGTGTATCTTGACTTCCACGTATCCATTTCGAAAGATAGCACAAAAACAGCGCTGGTTAATTTCAAAATACTTTTCGCAGCATCTCTGCTTTTTTTAAAGTTTTATTCGATCATCGTCAGAAATGTAAACTTATTATTTTTATGTAAATGAGCAAGTTCAGTACTTTCGTCAAAAAATAGATTTCTTCAAATCCCCTGTAACGCAGTTCAAGCTTTAGGTATACGACTCCTTTAAAACAAGAATAATAAAATAACAGCTCTTATAAACTAATCCACTAAGCAAAACGTTGTTCCTTCTAAGACATATTCGTTCAACAATTTTTAAAAATTTAATTTTAATTGATTTTCTCTTGCTGCTGCCGCCGCCATTGCTGCAAAAAAAAAAAAGGTAATGTGCTGGAACAAAATTGCCAGTAACAGAAAATTAATACTACTAAGAATATGTTTTGCCGAAGATTTTAGACATTTCCTAGGACGTATTCTGTAATCATTCGTTAATGGATGTAACGCAAAATAAAATAAGTGAAAGATTAATTTGCAATCACGAACTGTACAAGGAGTAACATTTCAGTGTTTATTTGTATTTTAATCATGACTACGGGAAAAGAGCTTCGGATTAAAATCGCGAGACTCAGTTCCCCGACCAGTAAATATTTCTCTTAGAATTACGGAACGAAGGAAAGAAGAAGAGGGTGGAATGGTAGAGTGAAAGAAGAGGAAACCTTGATGAAACGGAGGGTGGGTAGGGCGAAGATGGCTTGCTCCGGAGTAAGTGGGGGAGGAGGGAAGCGAGACTTTGGTAGACTCAGTATGGCAACTTCTCCAAATAGAAGCTCGGAAAAAACATTAATTTATCTAGACTCTTCGATGTTTTTCCGTTCGAGAAGAAGCCCTGAATCAGAATTTGGATTTTTTCCGTTCGTTATGTACTACAAGTGAGGTATTCTGTACTTAGTAATTAGTTTTAATTAATTAGTTTGTTTAGTATTTCGAGACAGCATAGGTGAGAGCTTAGAGCATTATATATAGGGTCCGATGAAGAAAAAAATGTCACCTTAATGAAAGTTACTAAGATGCATCGTTTGGAAATAAAATGTGAATAATCTTTCACATGACAATAAATATCATGTATGGCACGATTATGTAAATTTTATTTCCGAACGACGCATCCAAGGCATTTTCAACAAAGGGACACGACACTCTTTCTTCACTGGTACCTCTTGTTTATAAATAGAACTCCAAGTGGTTACCAAACTAATGCACATGTAGGGTGACCACCCCTTTTATTATCGTTAAGGTCGGACGTATTGGGAATGGTTACTTCACAGGTTGATGATCTTACGATATGCGAAAAATAGTTTTTTCCAATTAGTTAAAGATTATTGCAAAACCAACACTTTAACGACATTTTAAAGGGTGAATAACTCACTCTAGAATTGTGTGTGAATTTTAGAGTGCGTGGTAGATAAATAAACCCTGAAAACATAAATTGATTTCTACGCTTTTTTCGAAGCCAATATGGAGAAAATACTCAATGACAATCCTAGATAATGGTAATTGCCAACTTTATGAGTAAATATTTATCGGAAATTAGTAATTCGTTACGCGTGATCCCTTGCGCCGCAGTTAAATACACGAGGATCCGGCGTCAGAGATTGAGCCACATAAGTTCGTAACACTGGAAACAAATTAATTTAAAACGTTTGCTAAAACTATTGTCTAAGATTGCTATTGTTTAGTTTTCGCGTATTGGTTTCAAGAAACCTACCGTTATAGATTAATGTTTTTAGCGTTGAATTAAATACCACGCCCCCTTAAGTCACATTATGTATGTCTACCTCATTTTTGAGAATTCCTTCACGACGTTTTCCCGCATGTTTTAGAAACCTCCTGTGTGTGTGTGTGTGTTTGAGTGTATGTGTATACGTGTGTATGTACGCGTGTGCTAATTTAACATTCTGTATCTTCGTTCTCAAACTCAATTGAAAATGTTTAATTCACGGAAAACTGTATGTGGAATACATAATTTTATCGACACCGCAATATAAGTAAAGTTTAATTCATATTATGCAGTATTTTGTTGGTTTTAAGTTATACATGTGTAAAAAGCGCAGTTCACAATTAGCGCACTAACGAACCTAATCTGCATTCGATACGACGACACGTCGATCTTGTTCCATCCAATTAATTTTTATCAACATTTAAAAAAATGTAGTTCAGAAGCTTCAGCATGCATACTTTAACAAACAAATGTTCACCCATTTCGTTCAAATTCTAAAATGTTTGCAAGAAAAGAAAAAAATTTCAAAATTTTTATTTTAATCACAATCGAACATAATATACGCAAGCGACGGACGGTATAAAAAAGTACATGGAAATAGATAATTGAGAATCCAGCGTTTCCATGGCGGAGCTTTTAATTCACTGCAGAATATAAACTACGTCACTATATTAAATGGCGTTATAAGAGAAAGAAAGATGGAACCTGGGTTTGAATCATGGCCTTAGAAGTTCAGGTCTGGACACTGCTATAAAATATTGACCCCCTTATGACTGATTTTAATTCCTTCACTATCCGCAAAAAATAATGAAAACTGATGGCGCCACTAGCACACTCATGCTAGTAATTATTTTTCAAACATTAAATTGTATATATTTTTGAAGTACAATTATTAGAAACTTACTTAAGTTTAACCAGAATATGTTTAAACACTTGAGTTTTGATTAAAATAACGAACTTCTCTTCACAACAGCCCCACTGCGATAGTGGCGCCCACAGTTTCGTTCAGTCATAAGAGAGTCACAGATAAAGCATTGAAGAGTAGGTAAGTGTCCAGACCTGTACTTCTAATACCGTGGATAGAATATTCCGTATGGCTGGCAAGACGTGACACGAATAAGGAGCAGCGCCGGAATGAGAAGGCATGGATAATGGGAGTTGCACGAGAAAACCCACCAACTGGCGGCATCGTCCGGCACGATTCCCATATGCGAAAATCCGGGGACCGACCTCGCCGGAAATCGAACCCGGATCGCCTTTGTGGGAGGCAAGTGCTCTAGCCACTGAGTCAACCACCACAATGTAGGTAGGCTAAATAAGAGAAACAGTTAATTGAATGTACCTACTTATTAGTAGATCTGCCTGCCACTTCTGCAGCCAAAGATTAAAATGCGAATAAATGAAATGAAAATAGTATTCTTTAAACACTCAATATTAAGGTTAACACTTAAAATAATAATGTTGTTCATGTGGACCTTTTTTTATGAATATTGCGAAATTGCGAGGTTCAGCCAAGTACTCTAAATGTAACGCTAAAAAACACATTTTACAGAAAACAATTTTGAACAATTTCTTTCCACAGAAATATTCAGTACCTGTTGAACTAACATCTATGCAACCCCTGATTCTTACTTGTCCATCTCAATGTGTGGAGCCCACATTGCTAGTCTGTTTTAGGTAAGATAGTGACAGCGAGGTCGTTAGAAACTAACACACAACTTGGTACAATGACAGAAGCTGGGAGAGGAGTCGGCCATGGCCTTTGTTAAGGAACTATCCGAGCATTCGCCTGGAGTGAAATCGGGAAACCATGGAAAACTGAAATCAGGATGGCCGGAGCCAGTGGTCGAACCCGGGTCCTCTCGAATGCGAGTACAAATTGTTACCGTTGCGCCACCTCGCTAGGTGGCTCTTTAAGGCTGTACATTTTGAATACAATTGAATTACGAATAATTGCGATTTTTCACTATCAAAAACTACTTACTTCACCTCAAACGTTTTTATCCGAAAGCGAATGGTAAAAATGACAGATCGCCACCTACTATCCGCTAATTTAACATGTAAACCCCTAAAATAACAAATTGTCAGTTAAAATAAATAGAAACTTAATACTCTTCCACCACATAAGTCCGCTCGTGTCATTGGACAAAAACCAATGAGTCCCCGTTGAGTGATGAACTACTTTTAACATATCTCAGGTCAACGATCGTCTCTTCCTCCGAATTTAGCTGCTGCCGAAGGAATTCTTGACGGACTTTTAACGAGGAACACAATCCTGCCATTGCGCCCGTATCTGCACTCTTTCTCTCTCTGCTCCTTTTCTCTCCCTTCTATAACGCCTCTCCCACTCTTTATTCCCTCCCCCTTCCCTTCCGCAACCTCCCAACTTACCAAGGGTTCCTGCGCACACGGGCCCCGAGGGAGGAAAATCACTGATTCAGATGTAATCCGAACGCAGCACAAAGAAATTTTGCGCAAGAGATCAGCTTTATAGTCAAATATACAGCGTTAACAAAAAAACATGCTAACCATGACCACGGGGGGCGAAGAGGTGGCTATTTGCATAAAGAAATGCCAAGCTGCAGAGTTAAAAAAGCTCTCTCTCGGGGAAATGTCAAGTAATGGTTCCTAAAGCTATTCAAAAGAAAATCCGGCGCGGGCCATGTTTTGATGACTTTACAAAAGGACAACCGACGATATTGAATTATGATTCCGTTTTTTAATAGCCAGTTTTAGAATTTCTCGGTATTTTAGTTCTCAGGAAAGAAACCGTAGAGGTACTTGAATATTTACGAGTAACGGAAGCACGTGTCACATCAAACTAAACTCTCGTACTACAGATAAAATTGAATAATATATTACCTACGCTGGGATATATTGATATAAATGAGGACCTGAATTCCAAACCACGGTTAACTCCAAAATTTTACAATTAGCAAAAGAATTCAATACATTTATTGTATACATTTATTTCTATCTGAAATATGTTACTAACCATGGTCGAATTATTGTATTTTGATTAGTAACACATTCAAGATAGATATAAATGCTCGCGAAAAAGATATTACCTATTAGTGATATTTGTAAAATTTTGGAGTATGCATGGTTTCAAATTCAGGTATCCAAATATGCTTCGATGGACTTTAATGTTTGTAAATTGTAAATTTATTTTCCTTTAACGCTTGAGGTACGGACATTTCGAATTCAACTTATACCTACAACTAATACAAATTATAATAATGACATCTTTTATGAGAAACTTACCTATGAACCCTAATAACAGAAACAATAGCTTCACAACGAGATAATGGTATTTTAAAGACCTAACAAAAATACGAACTATCGAAATATACGTACGGAATACGCAAGTGAAACAGAAATTCTGTCTGTTTCATGTGGTACATATAGATGACTAATCCTGTATAGAGGCGCCAAACATAAATTATCCAATATATACCGTTCACTGGTTTCAATAATACTATGAGGCTAGGTGCTGGTCATTCGCATTTTATAATTTTAGGAATCTCAGCCAATAAGCAGAGTTGAAATACTGTAATGTTGAACTAGTCGAAGTGGTATGAAAATTCACGACGGTAGGATATATCAGCCACAATTTCAAGTTATTGGTGTTTGGAATATTACACCAGGTAAGTTTACCTTTGTTTGAAATTTCAACAGATGGCCCCTTGGTCAACTACTAAAACTAATGCTATAACAGAATTTAAACACAATAATGGTAAAGGATGCACTGTGGATGTACAATTTAGCAAAATATTTATCTTGTGGGTAATACATGGCTTTCTTCAGATTCCTGTCATTTTAAAACCTCGAATAACATTGCAGACGTTCATCAAATAAATCCTGGTGATCGAGAAAACCTATTCACGTGACTGAGTTATGTTAACCTACCCTACTGCAGCGAGTGAATTTTCATAAGCGTCTTATATTCCTGTCTGGTTTTATGGTCGCCTTACAGGACGATAGATTAAACAACAGAAACGGGACACGGATTCACTCTTCGGAACGACCCAATTTTGTCGCAGTAGTAAAATATTTTCTTTAAATATAAACCACTTCAAAGTAGCTATGTTAGCAACATGTGAGAAGATTTTGAGGCCCTTTACCAACGAGATCTTAACAGCCGATGTGAGTGAAGTAAGGTGGACAGACAATACAACACATCCACGCCCAAGTCGGGATTCAAACCCAGTACCTCTAGCACCGCAGATAGGCGCCTTACCTACTACGCTACGGAGGCCGGCTATCTCACTAATAAATGTTTTGATTCAAGCTCTACGGTGAAAAAAAAAAAAACATCAGCTGCAAATTATGTCACTTATGTACCTTACAAGAACACTCGCTGTTGCCGAATTATCCAAATAATGAACATTTGCTTGAAAATATTTCTGTCAAATAAAACTCCTTTTATTCGAATATAAGCTAAGATATGAGTTTTGGTAGCATGTCAAAAGTTTTCTACGAAAAACTGTGACATGAATACTTTTTGTGTTGTCTTTGTTAAGATATTACACAATGACAATCACATTAAATCAATTTCGATACTTGTCTCCGAAGCGCTTAACATAATACATAACTTTCGTACGCAACGTGTTAAGACTAATGAAACTGGGTACATGGAAATACTTTACTAATAGGCTGCATCATCATAAACACTTCTACATAAAACACAATGTTAAGAGTATGTGAAATATGTTTGGCGACATGCATTTAACTTATAATTGTCAATTTTATAACGCGGCATATAAAAACACATAGTAAAAAAATCCATAGGAAAATACGTATAAAAACTTTGTCAACATTCCGAACAAAACATATGTTCCAATAAAATGAATTATGAGTATGTTTAAAACACAACCATGAAAGAAATTAGATTTTGATAAAATACGATTTTTGTTATTAAAAAATTGTTCTGATTTATTTAAAACTAAATGTTTGGTTACCATTACTACGGAAGTTTAGTACTACATAACTACAAAACAACTATAGGCTATTAGACTGCCCTATATTATATGGAGTAATAACCTATAATTGTTTTGTAGTTAGTACTAAGAGCGACAATTATGATACATTTTATTGTTAAATTGTATCGTACCCAATTTCCATAACGCTTTTATTTAAGGAATTTTTTAACATTCTTCCTTAACTGCATTATTCAGTACGCCAGTCAGTAGCCAGGACGCGCCAACCTTATTGTAAAACCTCGTAACTTCATTTTTGGTGAGCTTATATGTACGTATTTAAAAGGCTATTGAACGAAACGGTATTAACAAAAATACTGTTAAAAGTAAATGCAAGAAATTTGTAATGATAATGTTATGCAACATGTTTTTTTTGTAGGGGATTTCTTTCGAAATTTATGTGAAATGATGTTAAGAGGTTTTGCAGAAAAGACGAACTGAACCATGACTTATGGATATTTTATGAACATTATTTTTTTATTAAATGGTTCACTATCAAAGAAGCCAATCATCCCGTACAGGCGCCGGGCACAAAAACCATAAATAAACAGCGTATAGGGAAGGTAACCGAGGGAAGGATTTCGTACCCCGAGTGCAAATTTTTTGATTGGACGCCCCTAGACATGTGCATATCCTGAGGGATGACATTGAATAAAGCCCTACAATGGAGAAGTGACGGAATGAGAAAGACAGAGGAATCGGGAGATCCCCGAGAAAACCCGCCGCCAACGGCAATGTCAGCCACATTTCCCACATGCGAAAAATCCGGGCTAAACCCGCCGGGTATCGAACCCGGATCGCCTTGGTGGGAGTACAAAAATAATTTGTTTACATAACCAGCAGTCGCATGTTCAGAATGATGACTGAAACACAAAAGGGTACATAAACACAACGTAACTGTAACATGTATTATTACATTTAGGTTGCAACTGTATCTGTAACGATCGCAGTGCGGATGATCGAAGACGCCAAGCCAGCCGGAGGCCGGCGAAGCTGTTAGTCCGGACGGAGCAATTGTGTTGCCGGCGAGTATTTGCGGAACCCCCTACGTCCACCCGACTACACGGCGCCAAGGGTTCAAGTGTATATATGTGTGTGTTGAGGAGGGTGGAGACTACTTGGCGAGAGGGACAGAGTTTGTCGCGGAGATGAGATTGTCGACCACTGTGACCCACCTTTCGTCTTCCGCGGCCCTTTGTCCGGGCAGAAGGTTGTGCGCCTGTTCCGCTGACAGGGAGGAGGGCTGAGGGGGCGGATTTATTACCAGGCGGTGGTGAGGGGATGATAGAGGGTGAAGGGGGCGGCTCATGTTTGGTCGATAGCGCCCTTAGCTGCGGCGCGCTGCCACCCTCTCGACCGCTCCTCTTGTGTCGATTACGCCTCGAGCTCCGCCAACACGCGTGAGATATTAACCGGGAGGTCGAGCCGCCCTGCTTGCCTGCCCGAGCCTCCCCGGAACAGATTACTGTGTAAGTGGGACCATGCAAATTTCCTAATGCGATCTGGCACTGGGCTCTGACTTCGCCGTCCTTCTCTTCAACTTCGCCGATTACCTTCGCTTCAGACTAAGAAAAAGACTGTCATTCTTTCTTTATCGTCGGAGTGTCAGTGTTCCTTCCTCGTGCTCGTTGCACTTGTTGACCTTAACAAACACGAAGTTATTTAGGGTTAAATTACTTAGACACTTATGGTTAACAGGCGTTTACTGTACTAGAATGGCAGGTACTCTGAACAAAAAACTGTTACGAAACATTTTTAATTTAGGAGGGGAGCGCTATATTTCTGATTATTAATATATTATGTTAAGTTGAGGGTTGCTGCCACATACTTAGATCTGACGACCTTACCGAAACCTGGATTGAGGTAGACGCCATCGACTCACGAGCACGCCCGCGCCGGGACTCGACCCCCGAGCCCACAGACTACTTAGATATAGCCCGAGCCCCGGAGGAGAGCTGGACTGCTGTAGATTGGATGAGTGCTGGCGTACAACAGACCTATTTTACTTGGTAAGCAGACGTTATATTGGCGTGCTTGTCCTCATTATTGCGCCACTACGAGGAGAGCGATGTGAGTTGCTATCTTCCATGGTTTCCCAACGCAGGCCTAATTGCAGTCCGATTCTCTCGCTGTCCGGCTTGCCAGGCAATATCAAATTCTCCACTACTGTTCTGTTTACACAGAAAACTTCATATACATTTCCTCAACTCAGTGTGCATTCTGACCGAGGTATCAGGCAGTGGAGTGTCGGATGCCACCACCTTGGATTTTAGTGACTCTCATGCTCGATCATTCCATGTATAAATCCGTGATTTCCATGTTTTATATCTGATGTCCGGTGACCGTGATAAACATTTTTACTCCTACGAATCGGCACAAAGCAACTATAAGCCGGTAAAAATTGACACCGATATTTTGCTCACACATCTATTGTATGAGCCATTGTTTAGCGGAGAATGAATATCGTGCGACAGCTTTGCATTGATCTTGTACATAAAATATTAGTCTGCATATCTGCATGTTCCAATTAACGAAATATGTAATTTCATACAAACATAACCTCCGCCGTTTTCGAGTACTTACAAAGTTTTAATTTCCAAACGAATACTGTAGCGAGCTAAAACCCTGGTCGGCGAGCAACACGCACAACTCCAAAGAACTAATGGTTGCGAGTATAAATGACGCAAGGTAACAGATAAGTACAAAACTGTGTCGTTGAGAAACCGCTTATATTAAATAAACTAAACAATAGGAAACCATAGTGTGTGTTATTTATTGTATACATTTTATACTATATTTTGATATTACATTTAATATTATTTTTGTATATTTATTTTATTATGTTTATATTACTTTCGTGCCATTTTAGAGTACTTTTGTTTATAGTATTTTTATAATATTTTTATATTATTTTTATAATAATTTTTGATTATTTTTTATGTCTTATATTGTGCTTTTATAAAGTTTCATATTACAAAGAATATGCGTGACATTCTAAACAACACCGTTTATGCGTCGTTATAAACGAACTTCTAAAGCGTCATTTTTAAATTATTACATAGATCTAAATTTACTGTAACTACTGGTCTCGGCATTTAATTAAAACTAAACAACACGATTGTGACAGTAAAATATCAAATTACTAAAAAAGTGTAACATTAGGATTTTTGCGACTCTTTATTTATAATAATATGACGTGACAGACTCAAATACCTTTCATGTGCCCTGTACATTCGCTGTTTAACTCTCCAACTTCCTAAGTTTGAAGTGAATTTCTGATTTTGGGAGTTCATGTCAAAGATAAATGTGACTAAATCACTTCATTAATTCGAATATAATAATTGTGTACTACTGAAACACAACTATTGACATTTTAACATTAAATATTGTGCATGAAAATTTCAAGAAATTGAATAGACCTAACCGCATAGATTGGCTTAAGTGTTTACTGAAATCACAGCAACTATATAAAGAAATGTATCTGGACTAGAACTAATCGTTCGTCTAAAAGGGTGATCAAGTGCGAGATAATCATATTTTTACATTTATATGAAATATTGTTAGTTTTGTAGACGATACTTGTGAGTACATTTTACGCTTACGAAACAATTTTAGCTCTCATAGTTTTCTGATAATGGTGCGTCAAAATCAAAATTTGCTTGTTACGCTGCCATGAGAGTGAAAACCAACTCACCTACTTAAACAAAATAATTCACTGTGAACGTACATCCCGTTAGCTATGCGATAAAACTTAAAAAAACCCACAACGTAATATTTTGTATTAAAAAAAATCATCGCGAAAGTACAGAAAAAAAGTTGCACATTCAGCATTTTTTTTAATTCTAAAACAGTTCGCGGGATTTATTAAAACGTTTTATTCCGTAGCCCATCGTATGTTATTCCAGTGTGAATTATTTTACGTACGTATGTCAATTGGTTTTCACTATTTGCATGGCAGCAGAACATGCAAATTTTGAATTTGACGCACCGTTATGAGAAAACTACGCCCGCTAAAATTGTTTCGTAAGAGGAAACTGCACTCACATTTTTCGTCTAAAAAACTAACACTATTTCATATAAATGTAAAATTATGACTTTATCGCACTAAAACACCCTTAAGACGCCCAACTGCCTTGTATACATAGTTGCAGCGTGATAGCAGAAGTCGTTTACTCTAAGAAACTTCTCAGTTTGTTTCTAATGTGTGCGTTTACGAAACGAACAAACACTTCAAACGATTTCGGAGTGGTAGTTCAAAACATCACATTATTTAGACGAGTGTTCTGTGATATCACTGCGCACCGTTTCAGTGTCTTGCTGTAGAAGCGATACCTCGCTAGATTAGTCGGTCAACATCGCCCTTGGCACCCTGCCTCACTCGCACAAACACACGGCCACCAGGCGGACGCCTTAATCAGGTTTAACGTTCTGACACTTTGAATTTAATCAATACATTAAAAATATAAACAAATGCATCAACCCATACTCCCTTTTACGAATTCGCATGAAATATCTCAATCATGCACTGGTATTTTTATCTTTCATTTTACGATGTTGTTCAACATGTTATTATCACCCAATTTTTATTATTATTAATGTCGCAAATCATTAATGAAATATTAAAATCTCATAATATTATATTAAAAATAATCTCGTCACCTGATTGGTAAAGGGCACATATTTTATGATTTCGAGTTATTGTATTCATAAAATTTTTCAGACTTTAGACACGCTCTGGTAAGGTACAATTGTGTGTGTGTATGTTAGACTCTGTGCCACATATGAAAAACTCTTCCTCTCTTGGGCCTAATGTCACAGTTTCATCCTGGCAAAAGGGCCAACGTCCATCAATATCCTAGATTTTTAAGTGTAAATGTGTTTCGATGCTTGGTTTGGTATCCAATAAAGGTTTATAGACAGTATTCTATACTTATAAAACTGCAGATTCCGGATGTATAAGAAATTGTCATTGATTTGGTAGACTAAAATGTTTGTGTACAGTATTTCAAATTTTTTTTTACCTGCAGAGTTATATAAGGTTAATATCTCCTTGGAACTTTTGAGGATATTTAATTTTGTAGCTCAAAATGTGGCTGTATAAAATTACACAGTTTTGAAATGTAAGTGCTTCACTGAAAGTTCTGAGACTCCCTGATCTTGTAGCACAAGCGCCGCTTGTTTGTTTTGAAATAATAAAATTACAGAGCTTAAAATTGCAAATATCTAATTAAAATTTGGAAAGTTCTTAATTTACAATGAATATTCACAATGTTCTTTTTAAAATGTATAAAAAGATGCTCCATTACATAAGAAAAGCTTAGCACATTCAGTACTGATAAAGTAGTCAAACAAAAATATTAGCTAATGTATTATTTAATGTCTGGGAAAAAGGTGAATGCATTTTACTTTGACTAGCAAAAGGACGAATGTTAAAAAGAAAAACATCAGGTAAAAAGACTAATGTCCCACATTTCAAATTTAAAATGAACATAAATGAATGCATTCATTTTAATTGGATGCAATTCATACATACATCACAAACAAACTGGTGTTAATACTCATGTGTGGCTTTTCTTCTCCTGTATCGTACGTTATATCTTCAGCAGTTTTTTGAACCTGCTGTAAATTTACGATATTGTAAAATTCACCCTTTAGCCAATTAGGTGACGATATGTTGCTTAGTTTTTACGCTTATTCCTCACTAGTACTTGACAAAATATATTTTTTTAAAAAATTATAAATAGAGACATGAACTTTTCGCGAAAAGAATTTTGCCCCACTTTGTTCCAGTGCCTTATGTGCACGTCTGCAGTTCTGCTTCACATATATTGGCAGCGTGCCTTTGAACTGTGACGTTTCTCATTTGACTGTACCAATCATAATAAGGTTACTGTAACACCACACGTCTGTGATTTGCGTGTAAAACCCCACGACACACGAATGTCAAAACATCCAATCTCTGACCGTGAAGCAAGTCTGCAAACGTGCACACAAGTCACTGACACAAAGTGAGGCAAATTTCTTTTCGCGAAAAGTTCATGTCTCTAATTATAAACTATACCGAAAATATGGAATCTAGTTTTTGAACAGTTGTTTTGTGATATATTAAATACTAGCCTGAGAAAAGTGTTAAAGAAGAAAATAAAAATTTTTTAAATATACGTAACTGTAACGATTAAATTTTTTATAATCTGGAATATAAATTTCAAACTCAAGGTATACTATATTACCATATTGGTCTGCATTTCAAAATTAATGTTAAAGCAGTCTAAGAAGTTTCATGGATAATTATTAAGGGATTTGTAAGTAGTTATAGTTTAATTTTTACGATATAATTTAAAGTTAAATTAGCTGAACGTCAGACACTGATTAAGCAAATGTAATGCGTCATTCCAGAAAAAATTCTTCACGAAATTTGTAGACCTGTAAGATGTAACCTACTTCTGCCAATATATGCATTTAGGCCTCGCTAATTTTTTTTAAATATCATTTTACAATATTTAAGGTTACAGTGTGTATAGTTGTTTTAAAAAAGTTTAAAAAATTGTTTTAAAGTTCTTCACGTGATTTGTTGACCTTTTCTTTGATGTGAAGTTACAAAGCCATGAAAAACCCTTAAAAATAAGTAAGTAATATTTGTCACTAACAGCCTTAAGCTAGGTCAACGATAATCATTCACTTATACGTTACAGCGTATACAGAAGATCTGGAAATGCGTTGTTCAATGCAAATAGTAGAACTTAGGAGGTCGTGTGCGAAGGTGGGGTTTGAATTAGTGTTAAACGAAATATTTATATTTTATACCGCTGAGTAAACGTGCTGAGTCAATCAGGACAAAGCACAACCAACCTACGACACAGAGAAATAGAACAAACAGTAAAAAAAAAGCAAACAAGGCTATATCTATCAATTCATCGTCCATTTTTACAAATCCTTGTCTGAATGAAAACTCTTAACACGATAATTAAAAAAAATCCTGTCAAACAATAACTTACATTTCAATCTACACCGACCTCTGTAGCGTAGTCGCTTAGGTGCCGGTCTACGGTGTGAGAGTTCCTGGGTTCGAATCCCAGCTCGGGCATGGATATCGTGCTGTCCCTTCATCTCACTTCACCCTCGTCGGCTCTTAAGAGTGCGTAGTAGATAAATAAACGCTGAAAACGTCAATTGATTTCTACAATTTTGTCGAAGCCAATATGGATAAAATACTCAATGACAATCCTAGATAACGGTATTTGCCAACTTTATGAGCAAATATTTATCCAAAATTACTCATTCGTTACGCGTTATATCTTGCGCCGCAGTTGTAATATTTGTACTGTTAATCTTGTAATATTTACGTGTATATTGATAAATAATCTATGTTGTGTTTTACTTATAGAGTTCCACTTGTAGACTAGTACTAGAAATTCATGATTTTTTTCCTGTTGGCCATGTTTTAACTAGGCACTTGCAAAACTCACTATTTCACCTGTGTTATTTTTTAACAGTGTCAATTGTGGAATGTGTGTAATATATAAGGTTCAGTGTAAGAGAAGGCAAAATGGCCTTAACTGCACCAAATAAAGACGTTTTATCATTATTATTAATGCACGAGGTTCCGGCGTCAGAGATTGTGCCTCAGAAGTTCGTAACACTGGAAACAATTTTGTTTCAAACATTGGCTAAAACTATTGTCTAGGGTTGCTATTGTTTAATTTTCGCAAACTGGCTTCACGAAACCTACAGTTACAGATTAATGCTTTTAGCGTTGAATTATGTACCGCGCCCTCTCAAGACCTCGTTGTTATAGGGCCGTAGAACACTGTCATCTCGCCGCCAAATCTGCAGCTCACATTACCACCTTCCGATGGTGGTATTGTCGCTTGTTTTCATTGACTGTAATTATGATTTAACGTTTTTATCGTGAACTGATTTTACTAAAAATGTGTTTCCGTGTGTGCGACAAGAACTTACTGTCTAGCGCTACACTCTTTGTTCATATATGACGGTTGCTGAGGCACGGCTGAGGTTAATTCTACTACAGGTTAAACAGAAAATGTGTTTTATTTACGGGAGAGTTTGGCACAGGGAAAAATCCTGCAACTAGTTCCGCTGAAATTGATAACGGGTCTAATAGTGAAATTGGGCACATGAATCCCTAAACCACGCCTATTGTAAACTTAAAAAATTAGCAAAAAAAATTTTAATATCTATATAGCGTGTTAGTTCTATTTTAAATATGTTATTAACCGTAGTCGAATTATTGTATTTCGATTAGTAACATCTAAGATGGATATAAATGTGCGCGAAAAAGTTATTACATTTTATTGGTATTATTTCAATTTTGGTTAGCGTGGTTGAAATTCAAGTCTCCAATTAAATTTTACTATGATTAGCAAACAGTGAAGTCTTTTTATTAAATTTTAAACGCGAAAAAAAACTATTTTGGCTTTCAAATTATCAACTTCATGTAACTCAAAATTCAGAAAAGCTCTGTGATTGGTCAGTTTACACCTCTTGCCGATAACAGCGCTCAAGCGGCAGAAGATGTCCCTGTGCCGAACTTTTAACTTGGGGCTTTTCCAACGTGTAGTGGAACAACCAGGGCGCAGGCAAGTCGCGCTCGTTGCTTGCTGTGTTTGTTTGATAGAATAGTCTGCGCCATCCGACCGCCACTCAAGCCACGTCGTCTTGTTGGATCACTTCGCTTTTTTTTACGTAGAGGAGTGGAGGGAGGCGGGACAGATAACGGCGTCTGCCACTCCGAGCTTCTGTTTTCAATCTCTCGCCCGCCACATAAACATTCTCCCGCTTCTCCTTTTACCCTCTTTTTACAAGACTTGTGGAAACTTTAACATTTCACGGGGATTCAATGTCTCCAACCGGTATTAATTACATCATCTACCTGTAATTAGAACTTCAGCTTTTGTATTTCCTACTAAAGTTTTAACTACCACGGAACTCTATTTCGTTTTCCTTGGAGTTAATAAAACACCTCTGTAATAAAAAAAGAAAAATAAAGCACCTAAAGAATATTGAAATATTTTCTTTAGTAATTAAAAACTATTTAATTTCCAGTTTTAAAATATATGTGCATGTGCTTTTCTTGCCAACAGACGCTTATGAAGCCACGAAGTTAACATGGATACGGGAAAAATTTGAACTCGAGATGCTCAGTTGCCAGAGTAAAATTTTCAAGTGTTCAATAAGTCATGATGGCGGCTTCTCGCTCTACTCGTGGTAAACCCTGCTGGAGGACAAGATATACTGCTGGTAGCAGACACAATACGCCAAGAGGTGCGAGAATAAAGTGTATACAGTAGGCATAATCAAGACCACATTCAAGTGAAATTGAATGCATTTTTTGAAAATATAACAAGCGCGAAACGAATGTTGTCCGATTTGCAAAAATGAATGTTTGTTTGTCTTGTATATGTCCCTATATCGTTCATCCGACTGCGATGAAACTTTGGTGAATGGACGACTTGAAAAGAGGCTGAGCTTCAGTCAGGTGTGGGATACAATTCCTATCTCCATGGATACCGCAGCCGAACATAACCTTCATTTAGCTGTTTGGCTTCACATGTCTTGGATGAGATGTACGTCAAGAAAGTTGATTATTTGTTTGAAATTTGCCGCTTTTTCAGGTAAACATTAATCTTACGTATTTGTGTATCTTAACCATGAAATTGAAACAATATTTTTTACCCTTGCGTGCAAATCTGTGAATGCGCAACATTTTTGTTTTCTGCAATTACCAACTAACAAATCAGCATGTTTGTAAACAAGCTTTGATTACCACAGTATTTTCCCGGCGGTGTGACGTCAGGGGGCGTGTACTTCAAATCGTCTATTGTGCGTGCGCCCGCAATGGTTCCTGCCAAAAAATAAATACTTTGCTGAGGGTGAAAAGGGGTGGGGGGGGGTTGCGTGGTAGGTAAAGTACTAACTAAATGGTAAAACAGAGTACAAGGGCAGAACGGTGCACCCAAAAAAATCTATTGAAAGAAAAGTAGAAAAAGAGGCACATCAGTGCATGCCATGTACAGAAAGTTTGAAATATAAATACAACACTATATAAAAGCTCTGCTTCGGTCGTCGCAGATCACTGTAAACGCTGTAGTCTTATTTTGAAAGTCCGCCAACTTAGAAACTCAAAATTGCTTGCAAGATTGCAGATATGACCTGGCGAGTAATAAAACCAGGTCAACTGACTGACAAAACTCCAGAAAAATTTCGGCTGGTTACTTTTAGAAAACGCCCGATGTGTCCTGGATGCCAATTACTGATATTGCACCAAGTTAACGGTGGCAGCAATGTGTGCGATGAGTTAGTTCCCGACTGGTTCGAAGCCTGCTTTTAAGAATAATGATAGAGCCCACGATTTTTCACGAGAAGAATTCTGCAACAGTTTGTTTCAACGCCTTTTGTGAGTATATGCAGCCCTGCTTCTTGTCAGTGATTGGTAGGGACGGGAAAAATTGGCGGGGTCACTGACATGTAGGCCAGCCTCCAAGAACATGTGTGTATTCAAGCAGACTTTATCTGCTCACTGGCTGCTCGATGACGCAGTGATATGGACCTGTATAGTTGCTTCTGTACTATTGGCTAAGCGACTTACAGGAAGTGTCATATAAGTCACGGGCCAATTGCGAAAGTGGCACGAACTCACAGTTGCTGGAATTCTAGCTTGGGGCCAAAACAAAACGCCAATTTTTCAGGTCTCTAGTGATTGGCTGTTTTTAACTCTCAGCGTCTAGGGTTCTACCCGCAAATCACAGACGTGTGGCGTCGCAGTAACCTTGATCCTGTCGGCATAGTCAAATGAGCCACGTCTGTGCAATAATACATTCTGCCAGTAACCGTGAAGCACAGCTTCACATGTGCACATAAGGCTTTGAAACATACGGTTACAAAATTATTTTCACGAAAAATCGTGAGCTCTACATATTGAATATAATCCAAAGAGTATATTTTACATATTTCTCTATGGAGACCAAAAATAGCAAAATTCGTAAAGTTTGAACAGTAGGCAGATACGGTGTTTTGTACGCAAATTGCACAATACTTGTATCGTACTTGGTTTTGTACGAACTTCTGTGAAGTCTGTCTTATGAACCCATACACATGCTGCCCTGCGAGCAGTCATCGAATATTCATATTATTTAGTAGAAGCTAGGGTACTATAACACACACTTGTTAGGTAAGCAAAGCAAATAACAGCATTGTCGACCTTACTTGAACTGCAAAACTAGTTAACACGATTAATTTTTCTACAGAGAAAACGTACATCAGAACCTTGCGTTTAATACGCACGCTCGCCTAGTGTAAATGGGTGGACCTTTTTCCTTTCCGAACACAGACCAAACAAGCGAATGTTCGTTCACAACGATTCGCTCGCTCGCTCGCTCGTCCATTGAAAACACGTCTTTATCCCGAATACCTCTCGGAAAATTTTAACACTCTATTTCATTACTGTAAGTGTAAAGATTCATGACTAAAAAACAAATTTCAGCACCGAACTGATTAGCAAATAATAATACATTAGCGTACTGCACAATGACCAATTTTAATTTGCACAAATAGGTATACTTACCTAATTCCTTCATCTTCTGTTCTGTCGGCGTCTTGCGATTTGTCGAGACACTCCAAAATTATTGTTCGTGTAGTTGGTAGCTCTTCAAACATTATGTCTCTTTCCTATCTTATTTACTTTTAATTGATGGCCTAGGTAAATAAGTGAACTTAGGATGGCACCCAAATTGTAAATATTTAAATAGTTAAAGTCTGCAAATACGCCTTTAGTTAATTCAAAGGTGCCACCAATCTCCTCGCAAAACTTAATTCCGAAGATAATAAAATAAAAATAATAAATAAATATATATACATACATATATTAAAAAGAAAACCGCTACTTTTCAAGCAAAACAATACATTTTGAATCACTGAAAATAACTTTAAACGCCATTTACATATTAAAATAAGTGTAAAGAATTTTTTGAATTAACGTAACAATTCTTTACTACACTCAAAGAACATATGATCAGTTGATTAATCATGCCAACTCTAAAATAATATTATCTAAAGTGGGGCATTTTGTTAATAATTTAAACAAGAAAATACAGAAAACATATGTAAATATAAACATATTAAAAACACAAACATTAATGTCCATAGAAGGAAACAAATATAACATAGCTCATATGGCATGTCAAATTGTACGCGTCACATACAAGAAAATAATAGCTTCTTCATTCAGACAATTTTTTATATACAAATTTTAGTTATTAAAATATTTTCTAAACACACCCAATTTTTGCCAATTTTCACAAAAATTATTTTTCGCTATTTTAAATAAAAACCTGCCACTTAAAATTTTAGCACGAAACATCTCTCAACAGAATTAAGTGTTTGTATGCCACACCAAAATATTCTGCCTATTATTAAAAAAGTGTTTTTTAAATTAACATCAGCAACACATTTTCTGCACTAACCACTAAAGTTCATGGTGCCCTGAAATAATATTTTCCAAATTTTCCACCGCTACTGGTTTTTAAAAGCTGTGTGAGCAATTTTAAAATCTCACGTGCTGTAAACGATACTTTCCAACATTTTTTCACATTTCTATATAAAGATACTATTTTTTTACTACCTGACATTTGCTTTGAGACGCGGTGCGACTCGGGTCTAAGAACATTGCAACGGCCAATACTTGTGACGTCATGGATGTGGCTAGAAAATTAAAACGGTTTTCAGGAAGGTATATTATATTATATATATGGTAAATGTAATCTGGTTCCGAATCTATTGTGAATTGTAAATGCACATTCGGATGTATAGTAATTTATGTAATCCTAGTGTTGTACATTTATACGTAGTTTTCTGTAGTTCAAATAGTTAAATGGCAGGGAAATTCTGGTAAGTTCTGACATATGTCGCTGTGGAGCGCTGGCGGTATAGTCTGTGTAGAATGGGAAGCGGGGAGAGTGGAGTAGAGACCTGGGGGGTATGCTGGAAAATACAGCTCGAGCTAGTGTACGAGTTGTTTCGAATGGTCAGATTTGCATACGAATTGGCCTGGTAAGCTCCACTGGCTTGAACTCGTATACGAAATAACTGTACGAAGTGAGCACCGTTGGTCGACAAGATGGCGGCTATTCAAATGTCTATCTTGAATTTAAAAATATGAGTTTTTTGTGACAACTGGGGGATTTAAACTGTTACGCAGCATGGTATAAGTATCTTAATATTAGCAGGAGAAACAATCTCACTGTGACTAACTTGACCAAACACAAAAGGAAACGCCGTAGAATTAAAAACAGGACCTTATAAAACCTTAAAAACTGTAAATATCATATTTTCGGGAGACACATGTAATAGAATTCGTAATATTGCGGTAGCTTGCTTGCTAACAAAAATTTTCGGGTTCGAAACTCCCCCACAGTTAAATATTTTTTTCTTTTCATTTCAATAAATACATTAATAATTTCACGCTAGAAAAAGAACTCTACGAATTATTAATTATTTTATGTAATTTTCTGTTTTAGACGCATTGAAACGAATCTTTATCTTCCGTTTGTAGAGACGAAGCAACGTAATGATGCAAATGTAGATGCACTAAAATTACGCCTTATAAATATTTAGCTGCGCTTCTCCGGTAAATAACATTAATTAATGTCTCGTTTTTTAGACCAAAATGTAATTTTTAAAATAAATAACATATATTTCGACACAAAGAGTTATTTTCTCCTGTTAGGTGGGTTAAATAAAACACACTTTTGAAGTAAGGCTAACGAAACGAAAACATCGAGAAACTAATGCTTAAGTTACATAGTTTTAACCTATAGTAATGTTGTTATGCTAATGATTTCACGTAGTTAATGTGTGGCAGATTAATAAATTTAGAGCAAATGATGTTGAATGTTATGTAAGAGGCCAAGTACCTATTTGTTAACACGTAGAACTTTTTTGTCACAGTATTTAACTCAATGAAAATGAACCACCCTCAATTGTTTAACAGCCGCCATAATTATAAAATATTACGAGAACTTTATTCTCGGGTTTGTATATAATGAGCAAAGGAAATGGAAAGTAACAAAAATGTCTGGTACTTTACAATTTTTCATAACATTGTTGTTTGTTGAACTTTATGCGAATGAACAGCGAATGTTAAATTTTATTTTACACTGTTAAAACTGTTCACAGACGCATAATAAAACGTATAGGAATATACAAATAATATGAAAAAAAAAAAAAAAAACCTCGGTATGTAGATACAGCAATGGAACCTAGCTCACGGGTATCTTTTTCTACAAGTAATTACCCACCCTTTATATGAAGGCATTTTTGTTAGGCTAATAATTTACTGAGTTTATAAAGGCACCAGACGTGCTCAAGCATACCAACAGCGCATTTGGAGTGGTCAGGCGGGCGGTTCGCATACGAACGAAAACTCGAGCATAGGGTCCCTGGCCCGCGAGCAGTCGAAGGCAGAGAGTGCGGCGGGCACAGTCTTGACGCAGCTACGTGTTTAACGCTAGAATGAGGGCACTTCTAGCCCGACGTGAAATCACCTGAGCTCGGGTTGTATAGCGAGTAGCGGCGAACACTGCTAGGCAGAGGATTCAGCACGTTAAAAAGTGGGGGAAAATTACAATTTGATATTTGTATCAAATAATGTTAGTTTTATAGGCGTCACTTGGGAGTACGTTTTCCTGTTATGAAAAAAAAAAAAAAAAAACAGCTTAGCCAGTTTGCCCATTAAGGCATTTCGAAGTCAGAATGTACATATTTTTACTTCGTACAAAACTTGGCAACCAGCAAACCTAATGAAATGAAAAAGAAAAAAATCATATCAGAACTACATGTTACGGTCTACGGCTTGAAGTATATAAGAACTCATTACACAAAAGTTTGTATTTAAACAAGTATTTCAAAAAACTTGTTCATTTGCTGTTATTTTTACTAATTTTTTTAATACAGAAATATTTTATAATCGATTTTTATATACTTCAAGCCGTAGACTGTAACATGTAGTCTTGATGCGATTTTTTTCAACTTAATTATGTTTATTGGTTTTCAAGTTTTGTATGAAGTAAAAATATGCAAAATTTTACGTTGAAATGCCATAACGGGAAAACTGGCTGAGCTAATTTTTTTTCGTAAGATGAAAGTGTACTTTCAAGTAATTCGTATGAAACTAACCCTATTTTATACAAATATAAAATTATGATTTTTCCTCACATTAACGCCCTTAAGGCAGTTCGCCGGGCGGAAATTGACGGTGCAGAGCGTGAGTTTATAATCCTGCCCTCTGATTGCAGCTTGTGGAAGCCCGGCGAATTTAAAGGTATGCGTGGGAAGTTGGTATAAATCAGTCGAATGTCGGGAGCTGAACTTAACTACGACGTTAACCGTCACCTAGCTAGTTCTCCACTAGCAGACGTAATGGAAAAAGTGGTATGCCGAGCGTGGTCTTAATGTTCATTAACCTGTAACTGATTGTGTTGATTTCAGTGATTTCACAATTAAAGTACACGAACTGGAATTAAGTGAATGTTGTCCCTTTCAGATGGAGGCTTTCCTGTCGGTAGGAGGTGATGCACGAACAGAAAGGCGAGGCATTTGTGACGTCACTCCTACCCCTGGGGTGGGAGATCGTCTCAGCTTTAAGATAAGTTATAATTTATTTATTTTATTCAACCCAATGCCAAGCGGCGAAGTATCTAACAACATCAAAATATAAAAAAACTGTTATTAAAAAACGAAAGCAAGAGATTTGCAAAGTCAGATGTGACAGAAAGTTATATTAAAGCATATTACTATCCTTAAAGTATGTTTTGAGTACATAATCGAAGAGTGCATTTACACATTATGAAAAACTGGTTTACACACCGACCTATAATGTATGACTAGAGTAAGATAACTACGAGTCAGAATCCACAAACCAATATATGTTCATGCATATCCATTAAGCTTACTCGAGAATAATGTAAAATTTACTACTAGACACATGCTGTCAATATCTAAGCTACGAATAAATATTTTAAAGAGAAAAAACGGTGAAATTTACCTCTAGGTCATTTTCACAGCACACGTACCTTGCGAGAAATATAACTTGAAACCGGGTGTTTACCTGAAAAAAAAAAAGTTTCTTATAATTTAAGTAAAAGAGAACCATGGCACCCAGTTTCTTGTAAAGAGGCTTGAACACAAGTATTCACAACCGTAACAGATAATATTAATAAGTAAATTTCTAGGGAAGAAGACGGATACTCAGCGTAATTGTAGTAACAAACACATACTGTTCCCGTAAAAAAAGTTAACTTACCAAGTTTAATTGACATTGTTGTGTTGAAAATGTTATGTATGTTACAGCATAAATACCAAATGTTACGGTCTTACTCGGCTGTCTACAAGTTCTAGGGAGTATCTTTCCACGTAATTGATTACGTGATCTGGGAATCATAATGCTGTGCCGCCGAAGCTTCATGTGCTTTTTTAATGAAAAAAGTGTGGGTTCTACGCGCTTAAATAAGGGGACAATCTTTGTTGTTTAATGACACTACACCAAACAATGATCGGAATATAAAAATTTAGTGATACATATTTTATATTGAAAAATAACTAACAAACTATTTTGTAGAGAAAATTCTTCTCTTAATACTGAATTAAGGTACAACATACAAACTGTCAAATGTATTTTTTATGTCCTAATTACTTTTTTCAAATGGTATCCCCCAGAATTTGTGGGTGATTTTTAGAAAACCAACCCCCCCCCCCAAATCACTACCCGTCCCTCCAATTTTCCGTCTCACATACACACACACAATATATAATTACATCCTGAGGGATGATATAGAATGATTAACTTAAAATGTGGCGATTTTGAAAGTTAAAGAAATATTTTATTCATTATTAGAAATACTGCAAATAAATCAACACAGTATCAGTAATTTTGTACTCAAAAAACACAATTTATGTACAATACTGCTGTATTGAGACTGCATTTAAATGATGTTGTAAACGTTAGAAAAATTACAATTGATTACTGAATGTAAGTGTCGCTATCTGTTTGTGTTTGGTAGATGATAACGCAACCTAAGATCGATCAGGAACAAGCCAGTTGTCCGCAGTTTGTTGTTAGTTTTCCCAAGTACAAGTCTGTTTAAATGACTTCCTAGCAGATCTCTCCCAGATCTCTTGTGTTGTCCTACGAGTACGACCAATGAGCGTTGAAACGTTGGTGAGATACCTGCCCGTACAATTACTTTGTCTGGAATGAAAATGTTGCAGAAAAAATTCAAGGTACCTATAAATTAACACTGCTTTTACGTAAGTGTATTTATTATTACGGAGGACTTTGGTAGCCCTATTTTTTGCCTTAAGTCAATATTCTTCAACTTATGTTGAACATTTGTTGTAACTTGACCTAAATACAGTATAAAATCTACCTTACAGAAATAGCCTACAGTCGAACAGAAAGTATATAACAATGCATTACTGACCATTTCCAGAGTAGTGCAAAACCATTCAGCGTTAGGGCAGTTTACACAAAAACACTTCGAGCTTGTCTTAGCGACTATTAAAACTAATAATACCAAAGGGAAACTGACCCTAATAATGTAGTCAGCTAGTACATGAAAAACATACGAACCTACGGAATTGCAAACATTGCACTGTCATTAGGTACGCCTTAAAAATAGGAACTTATTCGCACGAATAACATTCCAAGTAGTAGTCACAATTTAGCAACTGCCCCACGTGATTAATAAATACACAACACAATAACGCTACCGCAGAACGCATTTCAAAGAGTCTTTCATTTTAGTCTTAGATGCAGGCACATAAATTAACTCAAGCGACTTGTGAAATATTTGCTATCCGCAAAATCAACAGACGCGTCCGTGTTAAATTCTTGTTTATTGAACACTGCGAGCCAGCGAGTTTAAAACTTCATGTGTTTGGTGTACTCCGGGAGTAGTTAGGTGGATATGGCTGCGCTAGACGGGTTCTCTGAGGGCGGAGGGATCGAAGGGGCAGAGAGGAGGAGAAAATGCGCGGAATGAAAATAAAATAGTTGGCGGGAGAAAGAGAAGATAGAGAGAGAGAGAGAGAAAGAGAGAGTGGGAGGGAGTGAGTGTTGCTCCAGAGATACGAGAACAGCCTCCCTACAATAGCCGCGCCTCCCCCATTCACCATCCTCATCATCGAGCCATACCATCTGCCCACCGGCTTTTCAAGTCGAGCCATTATTATGCAAGAGGGGTGGGGGGTGCTGCGACACTCGCATAATGGTTCAAATGAAGCTTGGACGCATGTCAACTCATTAAGCGCAACTAGCACACGCACCGCGCACGCGTGAATTAATACGCGGCAGTAAAACCAATTAAAATGGATCGAGCAGTTAGAAGTTATACACCCTCTTTGTGCGAAGGTAGGGCGGGGTATGTGAGGTTATAAAGTGCGCCTCAGGTTTGACTTGCTGGAAATCACCTCAATTCAACTGATTACCCTTGGCTGCCGCAGGACCTCATTCAACAAGTAAGCCTTATTACATTTACGGGATTACATTTGTTTGAAGCATATTCAGCTGATGTAGTTGACTTTGCACGGGTATCATTTCCGCTGCAGTTTCTTATTGAATTTAGATTCTGGAATGAATATAAGTAGTGAATGAGACATACATGTGGAGCCTGACCAATCCTATAATTCAACTTAGATCCTGAAGGATATATTTCTGGCAAATTTGGTTCATATGGCGTACAACTGTATATAAGAAACACATATACATACAGACTTCAACATAAACGTTAGGGGTGTGTGTGTGTTGCGCATAAATACACACTCTTTAACAAACATACGTAAATATTACATACATAAAATGTTGACCTAAATCCTTGCGTTCGTGTGGTAGTATACGCATAAGCTTACACGCACATACAAACACACACACACACACACAGAGTTCATTCCGTTTAGGAACAGCCCATTCAACTTAATAACCCAATAACCACATACAGAAAGAACAGTGAAAATATTGTCGGCACAAGAAAAACCATAAAATACGTGTATAAGAACAGAGAAAAACGAAGCTAGGATTTTTGTCAGGCATTTCTTTCAAGTGTTTTCATGTTCCTGGATATTCTGTTACATGAACTACAATTGTGTAAATGAGGAGCAAACATTCAAAACCAGACATGTCCAAAATCCAGAAAATGAGTAAAATGCCCATTCTAAATAAATAAGATGTGTTACATACGAGTATGAACTCAGACTCCATAAAAAACACGTCTTATTGAAATAGGTATGTTTATTCTCAGTTAGTGCTATAAAATATAATGTTTATTCACTTATTTCTACAGCTATATAAGGTGGAATGTCTGGTTTTGAAAATTTACTCCTCAAATATTCTCTGTTATATTTTTTCAGGGAAGTAGTTTGATACTAATGTTAAGATTCGGAAAAAAAAAAAAAAAAAACGTGCAAATTTGCAGTAAATTATGATAAAAAGACGTTTTATAGACTATGTAGGCTGAGTCACAGCTTGCGATAAATTTATTGAGTTGATAGTCAACAAATAGGAGCTCCTTACCAACAGTATATATATGCCTACACACTGCTATAGGCCTCGTTGTTGTGCCATTATGCAAGAGCTCTGTTTAAACTCGGACGTTATAAACATAAATTGATCTTAAATGCGTCATTTATATTAAAACAAGTTATTTCTTTTCTCAAATTTCACGTGCCGCCTGGCGTCGGAAAAACCTCGGCTTTCGGAAGAGTGGACGTACGTTCTATAATACCGACAATTTAATCTCACTCAACCTCGAGGTACCTCGTGGTCGGCCCGCGTGTGTCGTCCGCGTCTGCCAACATCGCGCTCCCAAGACGGAGTAATCCCAAAAATCGCGATGTGCTGATGGCCACTCGCATCTCCGCGCGCTTTAACTCGCCAGCCAATCGGCGTGCTCTTATTCTCGCAGTGGCCACACCCCTTGGCTTCGCCTTTCCAGCTCTCCACTTTCTTTTGAATTACTTAAACTTAAATAATTATTTACAACACATAGTTATCATTTACTTCTCACAAAATTTTGCATTTAAGTACTTTACAATAATTAATTAATTTTTCACATTGTGTGGCCAGCTCGGCGCTTGAATGGTCATTTCTTTCTCCTTAGTGAGGCCCTGCTTGTTTAGTGACTGTAAAGCCAGGTGGCTGGGGTTGTGCCGCGAATCACTTACGCCATGTGTGGTCCAGGGCTCACCTCCTTCTCACACAAAGACAATAAGCTCTGCTCAGGCATTTTTCACAGTCCTGAGAGTCAGTCCTGTCCCCTCGTCCTTTTGTCACGAACCTGATAGATGGCTCTCGAGAACCCTTTCTTGGCGGCATCAAGACGTCCCTTCTCTCAACCAGAGTGAGCCTCTGTTTTTTCTGAAATACAATCTTTACCCTTTAGCCCAAAATCCATATGTAACGCTATCAATATATAAATTTATACGGGCCAATTCCTAAATGCCCGTTACAACACCAAAATTCACAACAATCTTTTCCCTTATACAGTATGAGTCGGGATGGATCGTATTATTTTTTCCTAGTGATAGCTTATGATAATATTAGCCGAAAAAGTGTAGTAACTTTTCGTTAAGTCAATTAAGTTGTGGAGGGAATAATGTTACCTTGAAAATCTACTTCCTTTTTTTTTAAATAAAATAAAAACTATTTTCTCTTTTATTGTTTTGACACTATTCAAAGTATCGTTGCTTAATATAGACTGGATATTTAATATTTAAAGAAATTACATTCTGTAGTAAATTTTCGAAGGCAGCATTACTCCCATATTAATTCACTTTACAGAAACAAATACATTTGTCAATAGCTATCGCTACGCAGACTTAACATAAGTTACCTCGTCCTGATTCGTCCTGCAAGACCACAATCGGTTTATGTCAAGTTACATCTTTACTTCACGAAACAAATATTCTTGACGCAAAGATTCATCCTCAGCCTACTGAAATTCATTAAACTTTTCGATTGCTCGAATATTCGTTGTTTAATAAAATGACGGTCACGCCTCAAACTACTACAATTCCGTGAAGTTTGTTGTGCGCAATTTAAAATTGTAAATTTTATCCACTAACAAAAAAATAAGAAATAAAAACTTTATCAAGAGGGCTTGGTAAACAATTGTATGTAAAATAAAATAACTGAAATCAACTCCAAAGCTGATATAAAAAAAAGCACAACGCTAGAAATAGTAACCAAATTTGCAAAAATACTTAGCCTCTGTGGTATTTTTCTGACGGACGGTTCACGACGCTGACAATTTGCACATCTTATTCCTTAATATGCTGTTAAGGAATGCCTCCGCCAAAAAAATATTTACTAGTGAATTTGAAAAAAAAAAAAAAACTTATATCAATAACAGCCACATTTCAGATTCTCTGCATTGTGATACATCTGGGGATTGCGACTGACTCCTTTGGAATAAATATTTGTCTTGAGCTGACATTTGTGTCGACATATAAAAAAAATCTCATCCTCACAGAAGTCGATCGGAATGGTTACTTGCGAATTGATGGGCCATAAACGCACGTTGTTACTTAAATAAACAGTCCAGGAGACAGACGAATATAATGAATCCATGAAGCTAGTGACCGGAAAGAACCAACGGCACAACGTTTCACGTCTGTAGGGTAAGTACATAATTTACGTGGGTCTATAAATCACTCCCTCGATTAGTCCAACCGGGTTCACAAAATTATCTGCGTTTTTTTACTTAATTATTGTTTATGCGGAAACAAGTTCAGCTTAAACACCGGTTTACGATTTAGTGTGCAACATGCATACAAAGATACTGTAAACTGAAGTTAATTCGCACAGGGACAAGAGTAATACTGTAGCACACGAAAAGGCGGCTTTCGTACCATTTGGTACAGAAACAGAACATTTACCTTGAACATAACAATTCAAACTTTAAAATACACAGACAGGGCTCACTATTTCTTCACCAAAATGGCACCAGATCAAACATCCTAAATAGTGCAAAATTTTCTCTGCAGATGCAAAGTAATCTCATTTTACAATACGATACACACAATTACAGGAAACATAAGCGTATCAACACAGTTATTTACTCTAAAACTAACAATTAAACGTTTTATACAAACCGATTGATAACAGACTGTCAAAATTAAGTTGCAAAAATGTACAATCACACAGGACGCAGAATAAAATACTGACAACTTATGCTGAGGTGCATGGCAAATACACAGAATGAAATTGCAGGTGTATGGAAGTAAACTTATTTCTAGCAAATACACATACTATTAAAGAAGCTATAGAATGTGTTACACAGCTAGTTTGTCATATTTCAGTAGGGTCGCCTTATTCTGTACTGCGTGGAGGCTGTTCACATTAAAAGTAAAAAATTTTTAATCCCTGACAAGTTTTTTGTTGGTCAGTGCAAGTATGTTTTCCTACCATGTGTGGCTAGCGATGTTGTACACATTTAACCGCTAACAAAGGTTAACGTCTAAGCACGCAATAAAATACCTATATGTCGTTCGGGATAAAGTGAGCACTAAAAATTTAATCCTTGAAAAATGTCACTGGCCATTACTGCATATAAATCAACATTATCTCTAGTGCCCTTACTGCTTGTATGGTTGGCAGCGAATTTACTGAATATAGTTCCGTGTATTTTTGTATTTAAATTCAACAATACTGAAACAAAATTAACCCAAATCGATACACTTGTATTTTATATACTTAATAAACTTTTTTTCATCAAACTATATATGTTCCTACCGATTGCACATACGCGCAAACATCAAGTGACGTGGTCAAAGAGGTTAGACTTTTCATGGCGTTAGCCGTTACGCGCGGAAAGATACTAATTGGCTGAAAATAGATCTTTAGCAGGGCTTTTATGAGTGCTCACTTTATCCCGAACCGCCTATATACAAGCTTTCGTAATAAAATAAAGTTGTCACAGGGACCGCTGCACGGAACAAGTTGATTTGAAGAACGTGGGGTTTGCGAAGCCAGCTAAAGATACGCCGATAATGTGTAGACGGCCCGGGATGTGCTTGTGGCACACATATTGTCTACAAGGTAGCTCTGTCATATTGTGCCACCGTACGTGCGAGTAATTACGACATTCAGCTTCCTTTTATCCCCTAAGTACGACTGTGCAGCACATGTTTTCAAAACGTGAGATGAGCACACGGAGCAGCGCTGCGGAATGAAGGGACGAATGAAACCGGAGGTCCCCGAGAAAACCTGTCGACAAACTGCATCGTCCAGCACGATTCCCACATGCAGAATTCCGGGACTCAAACCCGGATTGCCTTGGTGAAAGTTGAGCGCCCTATAGTTGCTGCATATCCCCCCTCCTCCTTTCCTCTAAAGGTCCCGCGTGTCTCCTAGCCCCAGTTTCATTTTTAAACGCTTCCACTGAAAAGCGTGAACAATTTTGGCTATTCTGCCCGTTGAGAGGTCCAATTTATCTTGAAAGGACTGTGGTCCAATTTATCTTGAAAGGACTGTACATATATATCAGTAGCTTGACTTCAGTACACTCTGGTGCAGACCGAGATCCCCCCTTCCCCCACTAGCATCGGAATTCAGATGGCCGAGCGGAGCATCATGTCGGCCGGCACAGGTCCACACCCGGGGTCGATAGTCAATTATCCCCGACCATGCCGCTAAATAGCCAATAGCGCGGGCCTCTCGCGAGGCGGCAGCGACAGTAATTACCACGCCAGATCAACTACCGCGCGTCGTGGACCACTCCTGGCCGGGGTCAGTCTACGTCCGGGATATATGCCGTGGTCCAGAGTACAGGATGGTAACTTAGACATCATACACACTATGCGAGAGTAACTGTCTGCCAGTGTTACCTTTTTCACGACTAAACCTCTGAACCGATCTCAATGAAATTTGCCATAGAGGTAACCTGGAATTTATAGAAGATAGGCTACTTTTCTTTTAAACAATGAATATTGAGTAAAAAGGGAGTGGAAAGAGGAATATCAGAAAATGTTGCTTGGTTGCAAACAAGTAGGTTTCGCAACTGTCATTGCGATCTTTAAACTATTCTTGCAGTGGATTCGTATTATAAACATTTTAGACATACGTCATTGCGGGCGAATGTTACCGTAAATAAAAAAAACCGACAATAAAACAAAAACAAAACAAAAAACTAACTAAGAAAAGCCAGTAAGCTGTAGTCAACAGATATAAAACATACAGATAATTCGTGAAAGGAATGTAGTCGTATCCCAGAAGACGACACACAGACGATAACAGATTCAAAACAGAAAATTAATTCCCAAGTGGAAAACACATCCATTCGTGTCTCTGGTTATTTATGTTGCCGTTCATCCACTTGGTGCCTTTTCACACAACCCAATTTTGTTGATTTTTATTTTTTCCTTTGCCTTTTGTTGTTTTTTGTGTCGTCTTCAACGAGCTATATAGTTAACATAGAGGGGCGAAAACGCTTCCAAAGTGAAGCCCAATTGAACGGCTGTTTTGACCCCAGAAAACATGGCGAACAGCAGTATGGCCAACATTATGTTGAAAATCCGTCATTATGTTCGCATAAAATCAGTTACTTTAAAGCTCCACTATATTCCCGCTAAACACAGGAAAAAATGCCAATAATTATGGTAATATATTATACTGTAATAAAGTTTAAATTAGCATAATCGCTCTCGTCTCTCGACCGGAAGTAAGAGTCCGCCATTTTAACTATAGTCAAAATACCACGTTCAATTGGGCTTCACCTCAGAGCCTTGGAGATTGCTGTTTCCGCCCCTCTATGTTTACCATATAGCTCGTTGGTCGTCTTTCTCCAATCGACTATATTCCACTTGGGAATACATTTTGTGTTGTTTTGAATCTGTTTTTGTCCTTTTGTGTCGTCTTCAGGTTTACGACTACATCCCTTTCAGGAATTATCTGTATGTTTTATGTCTGTTGACTACGGCTTACTGGATTTTCTTCGTTTGTTTCCGTTTTATTGTTGGTTTTTCAGCAATACGGCAACATTCGTCCGTAATGACGTATGTCCAAAATAAACTTTTCTGTTTATAACTGTTATTGTTGCAAGAGCAAATTACTTCATATTCTGTAGAGTTCCTTAACTCTTTCGAATTGTCAGGAGTATCTTCTCATAAGTTTTTGGTTCCTATACACCATTCACCCGATTGCGATGAAACTTTACAAAGTTGTGCGAGCGCCCGTGAAGGTTTCCGACAAAAAACTATGTAGGCCTATATGTGTTTGGTGGAGTCGCGCAAGACATGGCTGGGGTGTGGGGAGAACGGGGTACCCAAAAATCATAACATTAAATCGAAAATCACGCGAAAGAAGTCTCAGGAAATAAGTAGTGCTAAATAACTTCAAAACTGACGCTGCTTACAAACCTTACACGGGATCTAGCTTAGCGGAGGCTCAAACCCGAAATTACGAACTCTGAAAGCAACCGTTATCAAAGAGATTGCATATTTCGAGCATGTAATAACACTCAGGTCGATTTCTTACTGTTTAAGATAAACAGGTCACAGCGCAGCGCGGTTTACCAATTTCCGTCCGAAAAGCACAACCCAAATTAAAATGCAGTCACTCTTAGTTACATACGTTGTTAAGCCAATCAATGTAAAATTTATAAATAAATAGTTTTCATGTTTTATTACGCTTTTTTTCATCGAACACTTTTTGTTATGTACTCAAAGGATGATCTTCGATCGTTGGAGCGAGGGTGGGCGAAGAGAAAGAGACAATGGTATAGCGAGAGCACAGCAACGACTAGGTAAAACAGTTCTTTCAGTTCCTTCATCACACGGGTTTCCCTGGAGCTAAAACCGAAAACTTCGCCTCTATTGCCTCATTCCTTTTTTTATCTCTGTACGCACAGCCTATCGACAAAAATCCACAAAACGCGTGGTAATGGACGCTGGAAGGAATTTGTGATCTTTATCGCTTCCGCTTCTTCTCGCTGGTCACATACACGCTCATTACTGGCTGAGTGTAAGGGAGGGGGGAGGGGTTTTAAATTTTGAAGCTGTGATTTAAGACCACGGGTTCCTAATTATGCTATTTTTGAGTAAATTTTTTTTTTAATCCTGAAAGGGAGCAAATTTCGCAAAATCGTTACATGAAAATGTTGGAAATAGTTTGTACGCTACGTAGCATAATTTTTAAAACATTATTTTATATACCATTGGCCAGTTACCAACCTAATTAAAATTTCTTAAGGTCAATAATTAGACAAAATCATTAAACCTTGAAAAAAATAGGTCACATACTACAAACAATTTCCAAAATTTCTATGTAACGATTTTCCGATATCTGCCTCCTTTCAAGATATAAAAACACTAAAATACCATAAATAGGGATCCGTGATCTAATTAAACGGTGGAGTAAAGACAATTTCCCTCTACACATATGCTATAGCCACTGTCTTGAGGTGTTCATAGTAAGTCACCAGATTAATCTGGGCATGCCAAAATTTTCATTTGAGGCGCCCAAATAGCAACCCGAGTAAATTGTTTTTAAGAGACCAATAACTCACGAGAAAAACATCCCGATAAACTCACTGTTCCGTGTCACGAGGTTAGCTTCGGCAGGACAAAATTTGTGTTCAAAGAGTAACCTTAGTAGAGTTTTGAAGAGTTAAAAAAAGTGAGTACACTTCAAAACAAGACAAAAAATTGTCTATTCACTACGGATGCTCAAATGAATCCCTTAGCAGAATGTAGTTAGCAAAAGTGTGCTAGATGCTGATTTGAGTTCTGAAACAAGTACATAAGTCAAATAATAATTAATTTATAATAAACATGGATCAGCAAATGCATTCCTTAGTGCACACAGTCGCGAAAATGTGCTAGATTCTCAAGTAAGTACAAATACAAATATACCATACTTTGGCAAGCTTCAATACACATCGAAATAAGAAAAATTTCTAGTAACTATAGGTTAGTAAATACAACCCTGAGAATATATTTACAATTTTACAACTTGAGCACCTGGTAGACTTTAGCACAAATTAATATTTCTGCTAAGGGATGCATTCAGGGATCCATGTTTTAGTTTTATTTTGCCGTGTTCTGTCCGTTGTCAAAGTATGGCATACTTGTACCTGCCCTTAATACACTTCTGCGAAACATGTCTGCTAAGGGATGAATTTTAAAGCCCACTTGTATTGAACATTTTATCTTGATTTTATGTGCACTTATCTGTTCCCATATTACGGCACACTTCTATCTGAACACTTTCCACGACAAGACAGCCTTTGGAGCTTGCAACATGTCGAAATGCTGATCTTCAACGTGTGTGCCCAACACAGGCTCACGAACTACATGAGCAAACACTGAAATAACGTGATGATCTAACAAATACGTCACAAACTAGTACGTAAGAAGTTATCTCCGGTTACATAATTTTATTTGACTCCCATATAACTACCTATCAGTATAGGAGTATTAGTGTTTTATAAGGCGTTAAATAGTTATGTACCTGAAATAGTCAACTGGGTTAACTCGACAACGTGTCCCTTGTTTCATCTATCACCAGAGGTATGCCATATTCTTACCGAAGACCTAAAATCAATTCCGGGTTTTAAGATTGTGAGAATTCAAAATATTGCTAAATATGTCTTTGAATGTTTCTTGCAATGGGACAGAATTACAAACTGTATAGTTGTGGACGTAATTGTAATGTCCTGAGTTTTACATATTAGTTTGTTTTGTATTTCGACTTTTATTATGGGTTGTTTATCATTATTTCTTTCTTTTGTTTGTTGTTGACTAATTCCTTATGGGATATTTCATGTTCTGTTGTTTTGGTTTATGGATGTGTTGATTACAGCCAACTAGGCTTGTTTTCTCTTTTTTCGTATTTCGTTGTTTGTTTTTCTTAGTATCTTTCTAAGATTTCTGGGACGACATAATATTGCAATGGCATATGTCCACAATAATACACTTTGTCATTCCTAAATATACTATGAATATTTGCTAAACATTTAATGAAATTAAGAATACAGCAACACAATTTTTAAACGTTATATTTTATTAATCCCCGACAAAGAAGGGGGTGTGGAGATGCTACAAGTTTGACGCCATGTCTAGCTGGCAGGCTGTCTGTGGCTTGTAGCTTCCAAACGAACAGATAGGCGTGCCTAATTAAATAAAAAAATAATCAAAACTAGTTTCATTGAAATTATTTTAGTCTGTATTTGATTAAAAAAATGGCCAGCTGCTTGAAAGTTGTGTGTTCTTTTACGAATATATGTGGGAATTTTACAGATGTATAATGGAATTCATATTTTTATTATTTATTCAATCGACTTGAATTTTGGTAGGCTACATGTTTGTGTATCAGACTGTCCAGCAATTACATACACACCGGAACATGATGCGAATGATTTCATTTCTGTAAGTCAGTTTGTTTTCCTTCCTCGTATAAAACAGTTATATTCAAATGTGGCTTTTGACATGCCATTATACAAAACTATGACAGCTAGAAAATTTTCACAGCTGTGAAAAATAGTCACAATGTAAATCTACAATATGAACCATATCTCGTACAATAAAAAATTACTGAAATAAACTTAGGCGTGAACGAACGCCTCCCGTCCTGAACTTGTCAGTAGTGGTGTTTCGTAATTCTACGCCTTCCAATAGATAACAGCTTTTGTGCCCTTGTCATGAATGCACAAGTACAGTGGAGCGGACATATCTTTTGTTTTAAATGGAATCTCAACATTCAGCCTGATTTTAAAAATAGGGATATAGCAATATTTACAATAATTACTTTAAAAAATCGAACTTACGCCTCGCCTGCGAAGGTTTCTGGGAAAAACATACATATAAGGGGGGGGGGGACGATTGACAAACGAGGCAGGGGGGTGGGCAGAACGAAGTACCGAAAAAGTTTAGTGAAGAAACTTTGTCGAGTTGTGCGTGCGCGCGCTAAGGTTTATACGAATAAAACTAATTTGGGTGGGTAAGAAAAGGAGGACTGGGCAGAGGGACAATAAAGAGCAGTGGCGGCTCGTGGATTGTTGCCAGGTGGGGCTGTATACTCTTGATGAACGCGCCGTAGACCAACGACCATGAAATATTTACCGGCTACTAAATCTTTCGTGACCACTCAGTAGTAAGGGGCACCTGCACATCAGCGTGTCAGTGGCTGTAGAGTCAACCAGCGCACGACCCTGTACAGCTCTTGGCAACTGCAGCCCTACCTGCCAACAACCCACGAGCCGCCACTGTTTTATTATACAAAACAATTAATGGGCAATGCTAAGCATGTCGGGAAAGCCAGGAGAATTATAAAATAAAATGAAAGCAAAGAGATAAATTAAGAAAATGGTGTTCGATTTATATACGTTTGCAAACAATAGACTTTTCTCGTTCTAGCACTCAGTTCTGTAATAACGTATGATGCTACGTAAATCCACAGTTGGTTCTGAGAAATGCACATGTAAATCGCAACAAAAGCCAGCAGTGTCAGTTGTCAGGTTATCTCGAAAGATAAGCAACTCGTTTAACTGCGCTTATTTGTAAACTGCGTGAGAACGGAAACAGAAAACCAAAGCGATCTAGTTTAATTTTTCTATCCTACTTCGGAAGACTGAAGGAAGCGCCCATAAAAAACCAGTGAAAGGGAATACCTACCATTAACTCGTTCAATTATTACCAGAGAACAGCGTGCGTTTACGGGAAAATGACGAAATATAAGAGAGATTTTCCGACTGGAAATTGCAGCACGAGAGCTTTAAATAAAATTATCAGAAGCTATTTTGTTTAAATACATTTCCTATGGCAGGAATAACAATATACTACAAAATCGTAAAATTGACAAAGATTTCCTTTGTAAAGTCATTATTTTGTAAAGTTACAAGGGTAAAGTATGTAATACTACAAAAGAATACCTTGTGTATACCAACAGTTCCACCGATGTAATTTTTTTTGTAAAAACTTTAAATATTTCTTTGTAGTTTTACATACCCTTCGTAGATTTATAACATTTTTCGTTTTACAAACGTAAACGCGAACGTAGTAAGCAATATAAAAAAAGTAACTGTGGAAAACGTTGGTAACCTTTTTGAATACTGGGACAAGTGGTAGGCTGTTTAATGCTAATGTCGCATTCGTTTTCAAGAAGTTCTACAAACGAAAGTACGAAGGAGTTTAATTTGGATAGCGAGCACACTGGATCCGTTCAGTTCCGTTCAGTTCAGTCCAGTCTTCGACTGATAGGTTGCTTTATATGTAAACAGATGGCATGCCACGCACCGCGTCCGTTCAGTTCAGTTCCGCACAACTTCCCCACCTTCCGTTCAGTCGAGCTTGCTCCAACTAGCAAAACAGACTGACGGACGGAAGGTACTCTCTCAGTAG
>PNEQ01053517.1:0-58909 GCA_003012365.1 Medauroidea extradentata
AGAAAGGACATCGTCGACAAAATGGCCGACAAATTAGCCGACAAAATGGTCGACAATCCAAGATGGCCGACAAAATGTACGACAAAATGGCCGACGATGGCCGACAAAATGGCCGCCAAGATGGCGGACAAGATGGCGGCCGTGGCACCGAGCACCGACGCCCTTCGCCCCCAAAGTGCACCTACCAAACCCATCTACTGAAATTGCTTAGGTTAGTTTGTAAAGTAAACCATGCATACTTATTGTTTCCATCTAAAGTTAAGTCTAGTTAGTTTTACTTTCACTTAACACGATTACATAAATAACAATCTTAAGGACCTTCAACCAACAAACCATACAGTATTTTATACTTCTTTAAAATTTTCAAATTTTAATATTGAATTTTTAAATTTAACAGATCTTTAGTTTGTTGCGTTTTAAAATACTACGCTACTCAACAAGCCAGTTCACGCACCAATGTCACGTAGTTATGTTAATATTCCTTCAAATTATTTTACGTGCGTTGGAAAGACATTAACGAATCAGTGAGTTGGATAAAATATTGAAGGAAGTGGAATTTTCTACATTTCAAATGTCTTCTTAAAACAACACAAGTTCACATTAACTCCACTCCTGTGGAGTTCGGAGATATCTCCAACTAACGTTTTAAATCTCCACTCAAAAAATTCAAACAGGTGTCCTTCCAGCTAAATCTTCCGAAATAGGTTCTGAGAGTCATATTTACTTAACCTCTTAAAGAGTCAAACCTTTTATTTTCTATGGCCAAACGTTAACGGAAAAAATGTATATAACAAAGGGACACAAGGCCAAAATCGAACAAACCAAGGAACGTTCCGGCTCAGAGAAAAGAATTATATGAAAAGTGTATGTTGCTCTAGATTGTTGGTTGACAGAACATTAAAAAAAAACTGTACACGCCTCAACTATAAATATAAAAATATATGTAACAATTAAAATTGACATTAACATTGCGGATTACAAAAATTATTGTGTACATTATCTGTCGGTAAAATTAAATATTAAATTTGACATCTGACATTGTTACATAAAGTTCCAAAAAAGAATATCGTTGTATCCAGAATACGATAGGAGAATAGAAAAAAAAATATGACGATAACAACACACATTCATTTTTGAAATTAGTATAGTCGTTTAATCAAGAACGACGACACAAAATATAACAATAGAAGAACAATAAAATAAAACCACAAATTAAAGGGTGTGATAAATGTCAACAAAAATGGGCGAGGACAATGAAAACACAAACGACAAGAGACACGAATGGACGTGAACAGGCTCGAGTCGTCTTTCTAGATACAACTCTATTCCTTTCCAGAATTGAATGTATGTTACATGTGTTACATGTTTCTTGACAAATATTAAAACTGTTTTTTTTTTTTTTTTTACTGTTGGGTTCTTCTGCAACACGGCAATATTCGTTCGCAATGGTGTGCGAAACCGTGCAGTTTCTAATACTAATCCATTGCCGCCAACGTGGAAGTTTAAATTCAAATCTCTTCTTTCTTGGTGATACAAGAGTTAACTTTAGACTGGGACTGTCTCTAATGACCTCGCTGACAACGAACCGTATAGCCAATTTAAATAAAATATTTAAACAACTTTCTATCGGGTTTGATTCTTTCAAATAACGCTTGTCGTTGGTTCTGTTCCACACATATTAGTCAGTACTTCATCTATCCTACTGCTTTGTATTTCCTTGAACAGCGTTATGGGTGCTCACGTGGTCAAAATTAATAATTTTATATTTGCACGACATAGTGTTCATTTTATAGACGTTAATTGTGACTACATTTTCCATTTGTAAAAATGTTTAGTTCTCGTAAGTTTTCCCATAGCAGCATGTCAAATTTATAATTTGCAAGTTACGGGAACACAGGAATAAGAATAATCAAGTGACTTACTTGAATTCAATAATTGACATTGAACTTAGATATCATGGGCCATATGCTAAAATTAAAAAAAAACACAGTAAAGTATTTTAGTCCTTTTTTTTTTAAATTGCCGTATATGACGTACATTTTCATGGATTTCAGAATTTAAAAAAAAAAAGTACAAAGGAATTTCACTATGCGTTTTCAAATCCTTTAGCATATGCTCGATACTATCTCATTTAAATGTAAATTATTTCATTTGAGTAAGTCAGTTGGTTTTTGTTATCCGCATGTTTCCGTAACTTGCGAATTTTGACTATGATATGCTGCTATAGGAAGACTATGAGAGCTAAAAAAAATTATTACAAGGGTGAAATGTAGACACAAGTAACGTTTATAAAACGAACACAACACCGTGCAAATATAAAATTATAATTTTTTGCAACGTGAACACACTTAATTCTGCCAAGCGAGGTGGCACAACGGTAACATGTTGGACTCTCAGCCGGGAGGACTCGGGTTAGAATCCCGGCCGCGGCCATCTTCATTTTTGTTTTCCAAGGTTTCTCGAAATAACTCCAGGCGAATGCTGAGGTAGTTCCATAAGAGTGGGTAGTAGATAAATAAACGCTGAAAACATCAATTGATTTCTACGCTTTTTTTGAAACCAATACGAATTAAATACTCAATGAAAATCCTAGACAATGGTATTTGCCAACTTTATGAGTAAATATTTATCCAGAATTACTAATTCGTTACGCGTGATCTCTTGCGCCGCAGTTAAATGCACGAGGTTCTGGCGTCAGAGATTGTGTCTCAGAAGTCCATAACTCTGGAAACAATTTTGTTTAAAACGTTGGCTAAAACTATCGTCTAGGATTGCTATTGTTTAACTATCGCAAATTGCCTTCAAGAAACCTACAGTTATAGATTAATGCTTTTAGCGTTGAATTATGTACCACGCCCTCTTAACATAATCCGTGGCCGATTCTTCTTCCACTTCCTGTCCTTCAATAAAGTTGTGCGTAACTGTCTCTAATGACCTCGCTGTTGGCGAGACTTACAGCCCAGCAAAAATAAAAAAAATGTCATGTTTTCAGTGATCCTCTCCTGCAAGCAATGCTACTTCAAGAGACATGCATTTCAAAAGCCAGTTTCGAAAAAAATACCTGTGATAAAAAGAGGAATGGCGATCTCATTATCATCGTAAAGTTGGCGACAGGTGGTCAACACAAGATAGCTGAGTGTTGGCAGCAAGAAAATAAATAGCTGCAAATGATAAAAAGAACGAAACCAGTTCCAAGCACGAGACCACTTCACCCATAAGCCCTTGACTTCTCGTGACGGTTATAGACTACCAGCACCAACAGCAGATAACATTTGTGATCATGAGGCCTTGATTTATATTATTCTCTGAAAACACATTAACATTATTAGGATATTTAACGTCGTTAGCACTATCCCTCTGCTTTGTTTAAATCAACGTCTTAATTTTCACAAGAAATCATCCTCGATTTTCGTTTTATGACACACATATAGCCACAACATAATGTTCAGTTAGTTCTAATTGTCATCTCTGTACTTACACAAATATTTAATAGTAATTTTCCCTCAGGCTGCTGCTGAATTACTCCCAGTTAATTAAATATATATTAACCTAAGTAATTGCGCAATAAACCTATCAGCAAAATAATGCGCATTGCTGCAACATTGCTGCGTGTATATAAAACTTAAATACGTATCTTGCTTATCAGCAGAACCTGTTTCATAGCAGCATTTTAAGCATTAACAATAGTAATATCAACAAATACATTAAATATATCAGTATATTTCCTTTTATCGTAAAGTACGTGCAATTTATTTTCACGTGATAATAGCACAACGATTACTGCGTGAAAATACGGAGTCAAAAAATACAAAAATAGCGCACATGTTTGCCTTTATTAATACAATTTTAAGTCTCGTATTACAACGCAACTTCGGAATATACCTCACGAAACACTTTTCTTCTATCACAATATAATTACTTTTTCCGTCCCGAAAATATACAACTTAGTTTCGAGTGCGCTGGCTTCAGGACTGGCTTCAAAATACAGAACCATTTCAAATTAACTAACGGCTCGGTTTCAGTCACCATATTTAATTTTTTATTACTTCAATATTAACTCAATATGACGGCTGAAACCAAGCCTTAAGTGAGATGCATCAAAGATACAAAATTTAATCATGTGCCCTGTCTGTACCTGCAACCCAAGGAGATGATCTACACATTTCTTTGTGTACGGGGATTTATGTGGTAATGTCATTATTAGTGATATGTTCATGTAGTGTACTTGTAATGATCTTTGAAATGACTGTGCAATGGGAGTGCATGACTGGATTTAGTTTCTTGGACATACTCCATTGTGACATAGATGACTGTCAAAGAAAACTGAAGATTATAGAAATTCAACAGGATACATACACAACATAAAATTCCGTAAACGGAATCTGGTCAAATAAAAACAAGGACAAACATATAAGAAATAAAAATAAAAAAATCAAGATAAAATGTATGACCCACAAAATAAAAATACGACACACTGACGCGATACAAACCCAGTATTACATCAGACACGAATCCTGTTGACTAAAACATACTCTGTTTATTTATGTTTTTCTATTATCTTCAGTTTTCTTTGGCAGTCATCTATATCGCAATGGGTATCTCCAAGAAACTAAATCCAGTCATAGTGTACTTGGTTAACTGCCTTATAATCACTGTTGGGAGTCGTGCTTGTTTATCATTACTGCCAATGCTGTAGCGTTCACGTACTTATCAAATTAGATTTAAAAATTGAAAGTATGTTAAATAGTTGTTGTAGTACTTTTAAAGTGTATACAACTTTAAAAACTAATGAAGGCGTGTTCCATTTTCCACTAAGTTGGATAACATTCAGGCTTGTCCATATGTACTAACAACACTGCCAGTTTAGGTAAATGATCAAACATGCTGGATTCCCAGAGGAGATTTATTCTTCCAAGGACTGGTTTGGAGTGTGCAGTTGACCGTTAGCAGTCACCTTCTAGACAGAATGCTGGTACACCCACATCCCCCTACCCACTCGACCATCGAGTCCACCCGTCTCGAATAAACCTGTCTTGACTGAAGCGTTGTACGTCACGTATAAAAGCCATTAGCGTGTGTTAGCACAAATATATGCTTCCCGCAGCTGATTATAGTGTTTACGCGAGGGTGTATCCCGAGTGCTGGAAAAGAATATGCGTTAATGCTCTCGTAACAGCCTCGTCACTGTAAGAGTAGAGATGTTAACCGGCACTCCCTGTTATAAATAACGTGTTACGCATGACATAATTATGTGTTGAAGGGCCACTACCATCGCTTGGCCTGAACATAGACCAATCACCAAAATACACTCTGATGGGGGAGTTGCTGGGTGTTTGGATGGTTGGATCAGGGGGAATCTACATTTATGTGCGTATTAGAGATTTCGATAATGGTATAGTTAAGGTGCAGTGTCTTAGTAAACGTGCAGACAGTAAATTACTTGCCCAGGTTCACGTGCTGCGTCTCCTATCACGACTAAAACAGCTTGAAAATTTTTACATAGGGTATATTCTAACGTACAGACATATTTGAACAATTTTTACTTTTATATTCTGTTTACGTCGTTTACAGTGTTGTTTATAATTACGTAGTAATACGTTTAGAAACATTTTTATTCGATGTCGTTATAGTGTGATTTTGTCAGTAAATGATTTAGCCGATTTTGGTGCAGGAGGTGTTTGTTACCAATGATATCAACTGGCCACCATTTTTTCTTAATTTTTTCTCTTAAAAACAGCAATAATCTCGTCAACTCTGTCAAAAACTACTAAAATTTTATTTTTCCCGTCAACTCCAAAAAATTCTCCTTTCTCGAAGGGCTACAATTTGTAATCTCAAAGCAGCTAGATGACGCATATTTAGTCTGTCGCTGATTAAAGCTGCCACTAAGTTCAATACTTTTAAATAACTGATATTTTATTTTATTAATATTTACTGCCGAACGTTTTAAGTTTTCGCTCTTAATTAAATTTTTTTAATTTCTTACATACTTTTTACTGTCTGTATAAATTTTATTATTACATTTTGCATTATGTTATTTATTATTTTTCATATGAATTTATAGTATTTTATTTTAAACTTTAATTTATATTTTAACTACAGCATTTTCTTTTGGCTTCGTACTTTCACTTGTTTGCAATTGTTTGACGTATTTCCCTCTTAATCCATATCATTCCATTAATTCAGTAAAATTATCTATTTTACAAAATATAAGTGTTTGTAAACAATAAGAACAATACATTTAATCCAACATTATTGTTTTTTACCTACATACACACCTAACGACTGTACTATTTGTAATTCAAATATCACATCTCTCTGAATCCCTGTTAGTTCTAGTTATTTACACAGGTACTACAGTAAATCACCAGAATGAATATACGTGATTTACACACTGCAACTGCCAGAACTGTTGATTTCCTGGTTAAAGATGTTCAGTCGTCATGTCAAAATAATTTAAAATTATGTTTGCAGTATCCCTCTGCGAACTTAGTTTTTTTAATACAATAAAGGTGTGATACTTTTAACAAAGAAGTTAAACGCCTGAAATATGGTAAAGAAATTTACAGTTATGTGATACAACTTAATAAAATATGAGAACTAAACGCATACAATATCACGTGTATATGAGTCACCAGTACTCAATTTATTCTAAAATAAATTTAAGAATATACTACATAATTAGTTTAAACTGTAAATTTTCTTTGCAGGAAGAGCTACCATAATTTTATCGTAAATGTGTACAGTGATTTTTTAATATGCAAACTATTTGCTTAGACACGTTCATTTTAAATACCAAAACTGCGAGAGCACAGTTAACATTTTGTTTCAGTGAACATACTTTACCTTATTTTCCATATTTTTTTTTTTTTATTTTAAGCTTTGTAACAGGTGTATTAACTTCATTTATAGTTTCGAATAATGATCGTGATGTTGAAAGTGAAGATTCTTTATTTTAATTTTTGATTGCCTTTACGCCTCGTCGACAGCGTGGTCATTAGAGACGATTGCACTCAGCTTCACAAAAGGATATGAAATAGAAGAAAATTCGGCCATAGCCTATGCTAAGGAATCATCTCAGAATTCGCCTGGAGCGATTTCAGAAACTACGGAAAACCGAAATCAGGATGACCGGATCCGGGGATCGAATTCGGGTTCTCCTGAATTTGAGTCCAAAGTACAAATTGAATACGAAACGTAATAAAAAATAAGTAAATACAATATAAGAAAACTAAACTCGTATACTACCGAATTTTTATGATCATTCAATTTACATATTAATAGTGACTTTGTTACTTATCTTGTATATAGAGTTGTTATCTTTGGCACAGTATCTACAGGCAATTAGAAAACTCTAAAATTTTAACAATATCTTACATATTTACTGCAAAATTATCAATTGTATGACGTATTTTCATACTTAAATGGTACAAACAATAATTTCCATGTTTATTCTTAATGTTATACTATTAACGTAATATTCTCGTTAAAGTGTACTGCAACTAAAGGAAACCGTGCAGCTTAATGTCATGTTTAAATGCCAGCAAATTTATTTATGAGGTATTTCAAATAAGCGTCTGCTAATCTTATATACCCACTAATAGATTTTATACAAAATGTAGCTCAATTTGGTACTTTCTTATCAATTAATCGATTTGTAATGTTTATCGACCTTACGAATACACAAAACAACTTACCATCACAGCAGCAGTAGCATGCTTCACAAGGTAACTCACGTAAAAGATAAGCTATGTTCCAATTGGCAGTTTAGTAAACAGCAATTTAATAGGACGTTGTATATTCGATAATAAAATATCCCGGAAATTGTATAAAGTCAAAAATGTAAATCTAAGTAAGCAATTTTGGCAAACATGTTGTACAGATTTTTTGCCAAAGTTATATGCCTGTTTCTGGGGCACAGTCTCTGAATTAAAAATGTCATACGTTTAGCTCTGGGACAACAATTACACTAAACAATTACGTCATAATGGTGGAATATTTGCTCATAAAGTTTGAAACGCCTCTTATGTAAGGTAACGTTTTAATAGTTTTCTACATTGACTTCCAAAATTTCAATTAGAATATTTATAATAACTTTATGTATGTGGCCTTCTTAATATGGTTAACTTGGAACGCAACTAATTAACTAATTGCTTAGCAAAACGTATTAATACTAAAAATTAAGTCCTGAAGTCCCAAATATATAATACTATTATACTTATGCGGGTTTAGTTAATTAAAGGTGTAACAATTTTGGCATTGCAGTTTCTGTTCATTCTCTTTATCTATATACTTATATATTCTTCCCATTTTCTGTAAACGTTTTTCGTATAAAATACGAGAACAGAGAGTAAAAACAAAATAATAACTTCATTCGTTACGTGCGCTCACTGCAAATACTGAATAAAGTCAGTTTTGTAAACCACGTTTATTTCAACTATACATTATGAATATGTATCACTATCATGTCAGCAACAGTTCCAACGCTGTTTTAACGCATTTTCAAATGAAGTACATCACATTTTATACGACACGCTCTGCTCCTATCTAAGCAGGTAATTAAAAGTAAATTGACATACATAGCTAATTCCTTGCAACTTCTTTTGAAAAACAATTTTACGACTGCGTAAGTTAGTAAAAATTGTAAAAGGTATTTTTCAGTAAATTTTTCCCACATATGATATCGCGAACTTAATTCGAGTCTTTTAACGGTTACATAAATGCACATTGGTATTGAAATTAATGCAACTATACTTCTTGGAGTATTGACTACCAACTATCCTCTAAAAATAATGACTCGGCTTAGAAAATAATGCGATTGCTAGGATGATGGTGATTCTCGAAATTATGACATCCACTTACGCGGGGAGGTTCAGAATTGCTTCACGTGATGATGAGAAATGAACATTCCTGGCGTCCAGCGCATGAATCTCGACTCGACACACCAGGCATAAATTCTCCTTTCACTCGCCGGGCCGAGGGAATGGGTCACGTGCCATCAAATTCGTCTGGTGCGTGCAACGAGGCAACCTCATCCAGTCGCGATCATTCTCACGCACCTCGGGGCGAGAGTTTGCCGGCTGCGTGGGAGAGGGTCAGCCCGGAAGGGAAGAGGGAGGTTGAATCACAAGGACGTGCTCCCAACACGGTTCAGGAGGGCGCGCGGGTCAGGCTGGCAACAAAAGAAGGTGCTCTCTGGATTGGGAAGAGGAAACGAAGAGCAAAGAACATTGGGCCTGCTTTATTGCTAGGGACAAGATAGTTCCACGTTACGATGACAGGCTGGGATGTTCTTCTCCTTCTACTGTAGAAACCCTGCTGATGCCACCTTGCTTGTTCTGAGTCTCAGCCAGTCGGGAGATGAAAGCTTCTGGCATTCACTTCATGTCGAGCCTAACATTTACGACTCATTACTAGCAAGTCAAATTACGATATAAACAAATTAACAGCCTATCACACTATTTAGTCCAAGTGGCACTGCATAAAAATAACGTACTGATATTTATATTATAACTTGATACTAAAAAAAACTAAAATTTTAGGTAAATAACTGGAAAATATATATTTCTGCCAGTTTTCTCTTGTAGAAATAGTCGGAGGGCAATTTTCGTTTAAAGCTGAACGGCAATGTTAAGATGAGATATTTCTGCTTCATTTTATACAAAGGTCATAAAAACCTCAGAAATTATTTTTTTTGCAACAGACCTTGCCTATTGAAACATATTATAGAAAGCTTAGTTATGCTTAGACCTAGCGTTATTTTTGCAAAGGTCCCTACAAATCTTCATATTAATTTTATTACATATTATTCTCTGTCATTCCATTCCGACGGAACCGAGCGAGGTAGCGCATCGGTAACACGTAAGCCTCGCATTTGGGAGGATCCGGCCGTCCTGATTTCGATTTTCCATGGTTTCCCGAAATCGCTTCAGGCGAGGTTACTCGACAAAGGCCATGGCCGATTCCTCTCGCAGCTCCTGTCATTGTACCAAGTTGTGTCTCACTGTATTTAATGATCTCGCTGTCACCGAGATGTAAAGCTCAATTACCTTACATGACCTCCATTCTGACGATCTCCATCTAGAGCAATTTCTTGCTTAAGAGGCCAGGGTTTATAGTTTTTTACGTATGTGTGTGTACTTGTATTATGTACGATGTGTAGGATTGTTTGTATACATGTATGTATTTGTAACTTGTAATTAAATGTAAATAAATAAACTTCATTATATTAAGTACCATGACTTTAACCTAGTATTACAAAAGACGCAAAGAAAAATAAAATTATATTTAAAAAGCCACTATTTGTTAAAATCATGATGTTATTGTCAATACGGCCAAATTTCATAAACTGGCCCCAGGTAAATAAAAATATCCTTATGTCAAAAATAGATGATGAAACTTAAAAACTATGTTTATAAGAGGGTGTTTCTTTCATCCACTTGTCTGCGACTTTCAGTTCCCAGGCTTTTAGTAACTATTCTCGGGGTAAGTATCTGAGACATGCTGTTAATCACTTTTTCCGTGACTAATTAAAACTTATGCTCTGTCTTCTAAATATTTTATATTAAAATATGACAATTGGCATTGTGTTGGTGGCATAAACAAATAAAGTTTTCTTCAAGATTAATTTAGGAAAAATGAATATTCCACTCGGACAGAATACAAAATTTAAATAAAAGAATCGTTCGGATCATTACTATTATCAAGTCGTGCGAAACAGGTGTTTCAATTGAACTTTTCTTCCATTGAATTTTAAATATTTTGAACAATGTAAGCATTATGAAAGGCCAAAATTAGTAGCTTATGTATTACTTACTGCAGGCTGTACATTACACGGTGATGTTTCCTACTTTTTTCCACGTACACAAGCGCATATTTGTTATACGTCGGTCATGAGTTATAAAAAATATAGGGCCAACTTTATTCTGCTGATCGTTTTTTTTTCTCTTCGAAAAATATTATTAGAGGGAAAACCAACTTATTTATTTATTTATTTACATTTGTTCAATCAAATACATCAAAATGTGTACTTTAGGCAATTTAAGAATATTTCGTAAAAAAAATCATTGAAAACTGTTTCAACTGCATTCGTAAATCAATGTAATGATCTTGTTACGACATTTATAACGTTGCTGCTGTATTTTAAGGTAATTATTTTGGCGTCCCTACTTAAATTAGTTTGTAAAGACTGAACATTAAGCTGCGCAAATTGTCACCTTCTTATCAAAAAGTGCTGGATATTTAAGTGAGCATACTGCATTATATGTGGTTAGTGTTGAAAATAGAGGATGTAGTAGAGAAATTGTATAGACAACTATATCACTAGACAACAGAAAGTAGTGCACCGAACCTAATTCCAGTAGATTTCAATATTATAAATCTAAAGTCGCCGTGTCATTAAAGAACATCGAGATGCATTTGAAAACAAAATCTGTGGTATGACTTTGAGATTTTGTCGAATATGAATTTCACATGATTTTGATGGATTAACTGAAATTGATACTAATATAGTTCCAATTATTCAAGAGACAATAAGGCTGCAAAGTTCCAAGTTAGGTTAAACCCAGTTATTTCAGTGGCTGCTTCTTAAATGAGATTCATAATTCACACATTCGGGGGAAAGAAGGGGGAAAAATTATTTTGTTCTTTATTAAATTTTTAATTTTTTTTTGTAAATTATAATCACTGTCAAGTGAACTTCAAGAAAAATTAACGCTCGTTATACACTGAGTTTAAACATAAAATCTGGATACCAGTTTTTTTTCTGGGGATATAACATCCGTTTTTTTTTTTTTTTTTCCTTATTTCCCAAAACTGCAGAGGCTCGGAGATCGAAGGAAAAAATGGGTTTCTACTTGAAGTAGAGAAGATAGAGAGGAAGGTCTTTGCGCTGGTCGTCTCTTTACTGGACCTTTTCTTACGGTCGCCTTCTTCTTTATTCAACAAAATAAAAAAATGCCGGATGAATACGTTGAGGAGGATTGTCGCGATAGCCTGAGGTCTGCCACAGGTGCGCGCCGCGACATCAGTTATAGTTAGGCCGGGCGGACATCGCTACAAGCGGCCGGGGAATGAAGCTTTATGTAATGACGGCCGTTAACGAAGCTCCTGGCGGACGTCTGGCGGCTGACGGCATCCTCCTGAGGAGGGGGAGGGGGGTGTTTATCGTCCCTCAGGGGGCCCTCGACTACTTGATGTCTCTTTATTATCCCCGGGCCGGATGCTCAGGTCGCAGTAACGTTTACGCAAGAGCATTATTAACGCCCAGGCGGGACGGCGGAGAAGTGGTTAGCACCCCGCTAGTGATCGACGTCCAGGAATGTCGTCCAGAAGCCAACAAAGAGCTGGGAATACAAGCACCGCCAAGAGATGGACCAGGGACCAAAAAAATAACCTCTGAATTACAAAAATAGGATTTATATTTACCGTACACGATTACACTACGTAAGGCAACCCGAGAATCGTAAATAATTAACGTGTGTTTCATACATGAAGCTGTATATAATACGTGTAGAGTATGTAGCCTACCTTGGCAGTTTAGAAAGATTTTCTGGCTGAAATTTAGTGAAGGGCCACAGTCAGGCGTTTATCGCACCCGAGATACACACTTCACGTGAATCTGAATAAGTTAAGCGGTATTCACAGCACGGCGACATAACATCATAACATCCTTCCAGAGCTTGGTTGAATAGAGGCAAGCTTTCTCGAGTGACTTGTTGCAAGCCTGACTCAAGCTTGCGGTAAGAATGCATTTTATTTAAATTTTACTAAGATTAAGTGTTCATTGAACATTCTCGAACTTGTATCTATTTGATTTAAAGATCTATGCTAGTAAATGACCAAGCGCGTTACAAAGTTAGATAATTATAAATGCTAACTTCTAAACAGCATATATTACAGTAGACTGTATAGATAATTAGAAATGTGTACGCTACAATTATGTGTAAATTAATTTTTTGTAATAAGCGTATCATAGGGTGATATTTCGGTACAGTCAATAATTTTAGCTAGGCACTTAAAATATTTATGCAGTCACAAAAAATCTTTGCAGCATTGGATTCTTCTAAAAATATTTTTTTTTGTTACTATCGGTATTATCGCAAATATACAGGATGATTCTTAATTAAACAGACACCTCTTGGGAGGTGATTCCTGACGAAAAAATATGCCGAAAACATAAACGACTTATAATTTAAAGTAGATATTAAGGGTGCTATGTACGCTTAAAAGTATGAAGTTTGAAAATGTGTTCGCGAACGTAAATAAAAATCAATGCAACATTAACGAAAAATTATTTTGCGTAAAGTTTACATGAACGAAGTTGTCAAAAGGGCCTGCGCACATTTTGTAAAATCATGCCCTTAACAGTGTTAAATCACTAGAGGAATCAAATAACAATCCATTTATTTTTGCAAAAAGTGGTAGCAATGCATTCAAATAAAATTATTTTGAGCGATTTATAAAGACAACCACCCAAGGAACAAAAAAGGTTCCCTTGGTGTGCATACTCTCAGGGCTCTCGTTCTCGGTCAAATTCGTTGTGAAGTATTTAAGTTAATGTGTAATACCTGGTGCTATGCAACCTGTGTAACGTAAGTAATGCGGGTTGTCTACCACAAGGGTGATGTGTTTTACAACTGTTTTTACGGGCATTTAGGTTATGTATATCATGTAAATTGTCACAGGTTTACCTATTAACAACTGAATAATAATACAAATTAAAATGGCGAGACGTTACTAATGATGATAACCGGTACAACAATCATAAGTATAAATTACAGATATCTGTTGCCTGTAATGTTCTTTAAACCGCCGTTTGTGCGGTGTTTATGTTCACAGAATACGATAAACAAACGTTCTCGGATTTCGGCACACCACTGGCAATGCTGTAGATAGGATAGGACTGTTACGTTCTAACCAACTTGTCTGCTTTTCCCGAGTGGTTTTTATTTATTCAATGTTCAGTGTAGCACAACTGTGCACATTAAGTCGCCAGATAACAGCATTTACTGACCTAAATGGAAACTCAAAACCATTAGTTTACCTCATTCGGTGCTTTTTAGTGTCGTACTACGTTGTGAGTAAACCACTGACTCTCGTTTCGTCACGTGCGCTAGACGGTACAACAATCGACACCAAGAACTCTCGAATCAAGTTGGAAGTATCCATAATGTGTGCCAAACATTCTTCCAATTGCTCCTCAATGATTTCGTTTACGAGAAAATATTAATGGCTCTACCAAATATGAACAATCATGTAAGAAATAAACATTTCAACGGTAAGCAAATGTTTTATTTGTAATAACTATCTTACCCATGCCGTGTTTCTGTAACGTCATAAATCAAGTGTAAATGGGTTACACATTTTGCGCCGACGCAAGAGAAGGAATAACGATGCGTGTTTGCACAGTTGGAGAAGTGTCTTGTACAGTGAAGGTGGTACAACATCGTTTATAACGGAGCGGTTCACTTGGGCAGAAAGTACCGATATGATGCCGGCGTACGGAGCAGTTCGTGGAAACAGCCGTGCCGCACGTCGTATTTATCCAGAGCGGCACCCAAACCGATGAGTTCCACATCATACCACGTTTTTGTCAATTGATCGGCGGCTGCGGGAGAGTGGATCTTTTACTAGGGCTGGCGGGCAGGGTCGTGGTCGTGCTGTGAGGACGCCTGTCTTGGAGGGAAGTATTTTACGTCAAGTGGAGCAGAATCCAGATTCCAGCACACGTACCACTGCGCGCAGATTACGAACGAGTCAAGCAACTGTGTGACATATGCTTCGCGACGATTTACTTCGCCCCTACCATCGTCAAAAGGTGCAGGTAACGGGACCCACAACGCTTGCAGTTCGCCACGTGGTATCTACAACAATGTCAAGCAGAGCTGCTGTTCGCAGAAAACATTCTTTTCACCGACGAGGCGTGCTTCACACGAGATTGTGTGTTTATCTCGCGTAATATGCATTTGTGGGACGCAACAAATCCTAGAGGCACGTTTCAACGTGGGCATCAGGAACGATTCCAAGTGAACGTATGGGCAGGAATCATCCAGAACTATTTGATTGGGCCATATATTTTGCCTGGACGATTAACTGCTGATGTTTACCGCATTTTCCTGGAGACAGCACTACCAGAACTACTAGAGGATGTTCCACTGGCTGTAAGAAATTTTATGTGGTTTCAATATGATGGTGCGCCAGCACATTTTGGTGTAGGTGTGCGCGATTATTGAAACACGAGGTTTACAGGCCATTGGATAGGGCGCGGAGGGCCAGTAAGGTGGCCGCCACGTTCACCAGATCTCTCTGTGCTCGACTTCTTCTTGTGGGGCTACGTGCGCTCATTTGTTTATGCGACTCCAGTGAATAGCATAAAGGGACTCGTTGGCCGGATTTCCATCGCCGCAGGCCACATCGCTGATAGACGTAGGATATTTTCCCGAGCGCTGCAGTCAATGACATGTAGATGTACTCTGTGCATTGACGTTAATGGTGGACATGTTGAGCATTTATTGTAAGCAAATTACAATTACACATTATAACATGGCTTTGTCTGCAGTACGGTTATTAATTGTGTTTGATCTGTGTATTGCGTTTATTTATAGTTAGTATGTGTAATTACACTGTACAGTAGTTGTCAATAAACGAGTAGTCGATATTTGTATGATAACTAGTAAATGGTCATGAGGTTCTTGCTACCATTAATATAACTAGAACTGACACATGATGTAGCGTTATCATGTTTTGTTGCCAAATTAACCGAGTCGCGCAAAGGAATGTTTTTCTTTTTAAGCTTATGTAACTGCATTTTGCGACATGCTTCAACAACTGCATCACGGGTTGCATTTTCCTCAGAGCATGGTACAAATCCATTTCTTAGCGGATGTAGCACGTTTTGCTTACATACCAGGCACGGAACCGTTGTGTCCGTTTTTCTAGTAAACGGTGCATTCTGGGCATTTGCGACAAAAGGAGATTTTTTGTTCCTTACGATGTACTGCCAGAAAAGCCAACGTGTAATGTTCACAAAACGTAACGTCAACGTAATTATATGCGATATAAGGGAGGTAACCCCTATCATTTTCATGAAAGGGGAAAGATCGAAGACTGAAATTAATAAATGTTTAAGATCTCATTAATACTTAACACCACCCAAAGAATCGTAATTTAACTCCTAACTGTTTTTGATATTTTGATAAATTACGATTTTCAAACTCGATTTTCAAGGTCTTATCCCGTCCTTAACATTCATTTTTCTTGAAAGTGTCCTATATAACGTCTACTTCATTTTTCATGAGGAATCAGCTTCCGGATTTTGGGCTATTATTGATTTCCTTACCGCCTATATATATATATATATATATATATATATATATATATATATATATATATATATATAACACTCACACACTATATTTAATATTTCTGCCCGTGACTTTGTTTGCGTGGTTACCATTTTAATGCCTCTTTAGGTCGTGCTAAACTTCAGTCTAAGTACTCTCCATTTTCTTAAATAATTCGTAAAAATATGTACTTCTATTTTCAAAAGCGTTTTCCAAAACTAATTTTAAAATAATAATAATAAACTGTTTTTGTTGAAAAAGTTACGCAAAGAGTGTGCATAACTAAATACAGTTTTTTTAGACATCTACATCGCTTTTGAATATATCCGAAAAACGAAATCCAGTGAGTAATGTTAATATCAACATTTTGATGTCTTTTGCTGTAACTTCGTAACTTTGCACTGAATGTGTCTGGTATTTTTAGTGACTTTTTATTTGAGATTTCAGAAGAAAATAAACATGTTGTTCAACATCATAGCAAAAATATCAAGCTGCAAGCTAACTGTTTGTGATGCAAGCACCGCAATATATCACCATTCTTCGAATTTGTGGCTTCTTATTAATTACTCCAGAAAAATCTCTATCATATTAGTTAGCCCTGATGTTCCTGCTAGCTAATTTTCTAGTTTTGTAATTAAAATTGCAGATTGTCTATATTCTTAAACTGAGATAAAGCAAGACTACCTTCGGTAAAAGAAAACAGTATCTGCTATATACGTGAGCAAAGACTCCTGAAGACAAATAGTTTATTTTTATTTTCGAATGCTCATATAGTTCTACTGGTATAGCCAGTAGTTTCCGGCGGAAAGAATTTTACGGCAGTTTGTTTTAATGTTTTATGCGCACATCTGCAGCTCTGTTTCACGGTCAGTGACTGGATATTTTTTTTAACTCTCGGCGTCTCGAGGGTTCTACCCACAAATCACATATGTGTGTTGTCGCAGTGACCTTGTTCTAATTGACACAGTCAAATGAGCCATGTCCCTCCACTTATACATTCTGCCAGTAACCATGAAGCAGAGATGCAGATGTGCATGTAAGGCGTTGAAACAAATTGTTGCAAAACTCTTGTCACCAAAAAACACTGCCTCTGGTTCAGCGGCTGAGGTAAGTCTTATATGTGCTGTAAAAGAATACAAAAGAAAGAAACAAGAAAAACATAGTGATGACAAATGTTGTCGACTGTATGAAATGTCCCTAGTTCGATGTTTTGTATTTAAATATTTGTTGCCACCCACTCCAAATGGGAACAACTCCAATGGCAACAAGTATAATAGACATTCCACCAAATTTCTCATCAATAATATATATTTTAAAAATTATTCATTCGATACGGTATCCATTATTCCTACGTCGCAATTATTTTTTCACAGCGCTTCCAACTCGTACCTGAGGGTCATATTATTAGCAGCTGGTTAGTGCGGGCTGAGCCGTTTATTGAGGTGTCGCAATCGCCCGTAAATGAAGTCGTCCGCTGTATTGGAAGCTGTAAATTTGAGAGCACGGACAGATCATAAACTCGCTTCATTTGCAATATGTCCGAGTCGAGAGGGAGAGAAAAAAACTGTAACGACAGGCTGTTAAACTGTTAAACGCGCCCCTGCTATAAAAAAGGCAAGCCGATTTTGATTGCTCTCTCGGAACTACCTGCCGATATGTTTCCGACCGCGCGCACACAATCGGTATAGGCTGTTCACGATAAAGTGGGCACTTTTGAAGATCACCTTGCCTAGAATAATAATTTTTAAAATTTTATTTATTATGATTTTAGACGTTAAATTCTGAATATGGTACAATCTATACACTTTGATTGTTAGTTGAGTAGTTTTTTTTTTAAGTGGCAGGAAACCATAAACTATCTGAAAAGAAAAACGTGACTAGGATTTCCAAAGTGCTTACTTTATCCTGAATCACCTATAGCAGAGTGGTGACCAACCAATCAAGTGGTGGGTAGAGAGGTTAGAAGACAGATAACGAATGAGAGTAACTTATCGTTGCTCTGTGCGATCTGAATGCAGTTCAATAGGCCCACTTGCAGCAAAGTCCATTCCTGTCCATGAGAATTCACAGCACACTCAGCTTCGCAAGTGAGCATATCATCTTCACTAGCATACACCTGCAGCTTCGCTCGCGTGCTTTTAAGAAAATAACGGAGTTTTGTCAATAGTGCCTCAGTCCCCTGTGCAGTGACAACAGTTAACAACAGCAGCAAGGTAAAGAATTATGTATGTATTTGTGTATGTATTTAACAAAATGAAGACTATATGTGTCATATTAACTGTCAGATAATGGTAATGAAAAATATGTATGTGAATATTTTATTTCGTCTGTTATAAATGAAAAGTGATCATGATTAGTTCGGAATAAATGTAAGGAACTTGTCTTATTTAAAAGGTAGTAAACTTGTCAGCTGCGAAATTTCAAGACTCTACGCCTTAAGATAGAAGCTGTTGAGTCCATGTTTTAAATACAACATTAAATTAGTGTGGATTTGTCTGCTTTTGTATGAAAATACATATTTGCGCCTAATTATATGTAAATCCGAATACATGTTCGTGTATAACTCACCAACTTTAACCAGAACTTTTTTCAACTAACTTTTGGATTTTGGAACGCGTCCGGTTTTGAAAGTTTGCTCCTCAAATATACACTATGTAATAAACATATTACACGTTTTTAATTTTTTTATTGTTTTAATAACAGGTACCTTAGTTTGAAGGGCTATCTGTTTCGTTTGGCCCTTCTACCCATTTTACCCCTCCCCTTCCTAAACCGAGCATTTGTTGGGATAGAAAGTAAAATAGCCTATATTACTCTCTAGCACATAAATTGCCTCAAGTCAAACATACATTCGCATTTATAATATTATAATGATACAGAAGCCCCTTGGTATATTTATCGTCATATTTCAAATTCTAACATACCTGAATTAGTTAGTACAACTTAAAATGTTATGTATTTAAAACTCATATCTACGTCTCGTCGACAGCGAAGATTAGAGATGGTAACACATAACTTGGTGCAATGACAGGAACTGGGAGAGGAGTCGGACATGGTACTTACGGAAAACCATGGAAAACCGAAATCAGGATGGCCGGAGCCGGGAATCAAACCCGAGTCCTCCCAAATATGAGTCCAGCGTATTACCGTTGGCTCTGTAGCAGTGAACCGGAAATTAGACATTTCGCCTGTCCATGCTTTGTATTCCTCTTTAGGTTTACTAACAAAAGAAAACTTTCAAAATGTTCATTTTCTGTCTCAACTACGTTGGCCGTTAGTTAGTGTTGGAGACAATTTTATCTATGTGTCGAGGTGAGAATGACATGTTTTAGAATGTTCTACAACAACAATCGTAAAAATTATATTAAAATAGATACTAACGTTGTTTACACAAAACGAAAAAGTATGAAATCAACGCCTTCTAAGCTAAGCGCTAGAATCTAAAATCATATTCTCTGTTATAATTAGTTTCGACAGTGGAACTACGACGAAACCGCCTGCAATGTTACAATATTGACGTGTAGCAATTGTTTCGTCAGTTTTCCCCGTCGTAATAAGAGTTGTTATCAGTTTCTGATATATGCGCAGTGTCAGACCGAAGGTTCCAGATTTTAGATAATACTGTTTTTTTATTACTTGCTTCGACGTTCCCTAGAACCCTCATGTAAATTTTACCCACGATGGTGTAGTAACCCTCGTAGTAAAGGACAATCAGAAAGATAACTTATTATACCTAAACGAAATTATTTTCTTATTCGAGACGATGGGTTTCGGGATATGGTATTTGGACTGGCTTACGCTGTGTGACTAGCATGTTCTATCTCTGCTGTCGGTTTCCAGATAATATTGCTGCATTTTTGTACAGTATTCGGCCATTTTTTTCTTGTGTGGCAAGCTTCATTTTGTAGCATACGTGGAATAGTTTACCGTTAGTACACTTGGCTTTTCTGGCCTCAAATCAAAGCTATGGAATATGACTTAAGTCATCATCTGAGGATAATATTGTCTTTATTTCTTGAAGGGTTGACGTGCTATCAAATAGCTTCATGGGCTTGGGAGATATGTACGAGGGGAGAATAGAAGGGAAGGAATTGGATGTATTATTAAAGGTGTTCAAGTGGGTACAAAATTGTAATTTTATATTTTCATGAAATACTGTCAATTTTGCTGACGGTACTTATGAGTATAGTTCCCTCATACCAAACTATTTTACCTCGCATATTTTTCTCATAATGGGGCGTCGTAGTTAAAATTTTAACGTTACACTGCCAAGCAGATAGTGAAAACAAATTGACTTACTCAAATGAAATAATTCACAGTGGTATAACACGCCATTAGCTACTTAACCTAACATTTATAAGCTCTCAAAGTAAAATTTTGAATCTTAAAAAAAAAAAAAACGTAAAAGTACAAGGAGAAAGCTGCAAATCCAGCAATTATTTTTTTTAAGTACAAACACTGTTCTTTGTAAGTTTTTCTAATATTAGGTTAAGTAGCCGATGGCATGTTATTTTACTGTGACTTATGTCGTTTAAGGAGCCTCCCTAGATAAGCTGTGTTTATGTGTGTGAGGCAGGAGCGGTAAGTGTGTTGTTGACAGACGTATGTAATGTATTATCGCCACTCCACGCAAGCCCCTCAGATGGCGTGCAGTGATTTACTATTATCCTTTTCCCTAGGAGACTTTAAGCGGTGATCACATTATTGTATTTGTGGGCAGTGTAGTTCAAAGCCTAACGCTTGTTTCTACAGCTATGATTTTTCGAATCCGATTGTTAGTTTTCCAGATACAGCAGTCTGAAAAAGCCATTTTTAGCCATTTTGAGGTGCCAGAAAATAATGTTTCTAATAAACGTGCCGAATTTTTTAAAACTATAGCTACATAGTTTGTTTGAAGTGTGTCCTTCTCGTATGTATGTATATATAATGCGCGTTGAATATTTTCGTCAAAAATTACTAGTCATAACTCGCTGCAACGCATTTGAAAGGCAGGTAGGGAGGCCTCTTAAGAAAGTCAACTGGTTTTCACTATCTGTGGGGCAACGTAACATGCAAATTTTGATTTTGACGCACCGTCATGAGGAAACCATGCTAGCTAAAACTGTTTCGTATGAGGAAACTGTACTCATAAGTATCGTCTACAAAATTAGGACTATTTCGAAAAATACAGTTTTTTTTATACAAAACGTACTTTAACACCCATTACAAGCCATCACAGCATTCACCTGGAGTGATTACAAAAAACTACAGAAAATCTAAAACAGGATGGCTGGAAACGGGAATCGAGCCCGGATCTTTCTGAATACGTGGCGGATTTTTTATCACTATTCTGCCCTGTCCAGTCAATTAGTACATAGTTACTACACATACGGTACGACGCCAAAATAATATAATACATCTAATAGAACATACTAACTTGCGTCTAAATGAACCTGCCTAATCGTTCATTCAAAATACTTATAATGTTTACATCCTCATTTTTCTAGCGCTTTGTGGAAGACATTCTGACAATTATGTTGGAACAATAATACAGACATATGTTTCTCTGAGAAACAGGCAATAGGGAAGAGAACGAAAATAAGACACTCAAACCAATTCCGGCTTTGGCATTCAGCCAAGTTGTTCCTCTCTGAACTCCTGAATGCTTGAATAACACAAACAGATCAATAGTCTTTACGGAATTGGGACATAAATCTGCTCTGGAGCAGCAGCGTGGCACAATGTTACAAGCAATTAGTAGGGTAACTGTATCTGTTGTAGGGAGCCATTATTTTAGAATATATTCATGAGTTTTTTTATTGTTTCTATAGTCGCGTGTAATTTTCATCCCATAATAGGATACACTGTTTTCTTATAAGCCAATTTAATTTATTTAAGTAACGGATAAATGGGCGATTTTTGGTGAGATGTAAAGCAGGCCTGTCGTTATCTGCCAATGTAGGTGTCGCGTCACTCAGCAGTCCGTGCTAAGAAGATAAACAGCAGCCATCAACTAGCTGCTCCACCCCAGTTTCCTTCCCCCATGGAACCATCTAGTAACGACCAGTGACTCGGTGAGCTGAAATCAATTACTCTGTTTGTTAAAGGTGGAGTTTACCCAAAATTGTAATAGTTCTAATAATTTTACGAGATATTGTTTCTTTCGTATACGTTGTTTACGTTGTGACTACTTTGTACAGTAACAAAATTTTTCATACGTTTGGTACAATGGCTTGTGAATGTGAAGATTTGCATCAAAGGATTTTTAACTAGAAAGGAAAACCAGCACGCACTATGTCAAGATATGCATAAGAAAATAGCACAAAATCAGAAAATTAGAAATATTTCATTTCAAATCCAGCTTTATTAAAATAAAAAATCAATGCGGCTTCTTTAATTCATATCTTGTCATAGTCCGTGTCATTCTATATTGTGAGTTATTATGTTTCTGTAAGTCGGTTTTCATTTCTAGTATAAAACAGTTTTATGCAAATTTTGACTTTCACATGTCATTATACAAAAATATGAAAGATAAACAAATTTGCATTACTGTAGAAAATTGTCACAATTTATGGCCACAAAACATACCATATCTCACATAAAAATAAAATTAATAAAACAATTAAAATTTTTGGAGAACTTCCACTGCAACACCCCAAATGATCCCTCCTCTCTCCGGTTCGTATTCGGTGTTATGCATGTTCCACACCCTGATAATAGTTCTTAACACTTACGCATAGCTGCCAACACAGTCTTGTTGGCCCTATAAGTAGTCATATTAAGTAACCTGCAGTTACGTCACCAGATTTACTCTATTATGGTCTCGTGACTTTATGGACAGTTAAAACTCTACTTAGGTTACTTTGTGAAAACTTTAAGCTGTACTTTTGCTTTGGACGTGGTAATCTTCATAAGTTAATATAACATCTTATTGGCTGATTTAGTTACTTAATTAATCGCTAGTTCCCTGGTACAGCAGAAATGTTACCTTAATACTGTTAACGAATCTAGTGACTACATCACGTACTAAATCAAACATTTTTCTCGCTGTCCATACTACCGCAAAGCAGCACCACTGTGCCAGAGGGTTGGCGGTTGTCTAATGAACCAAGTCAATCAATAAGGGGGCCAACTTTGCTTTCCAGTAAGTGACCATACCTGTCCCTTGATAGTCGTTAATATGCAGTTTAGAAACAGCCTTCAGAAAATATGTAACCATAAAGGAAAAATTCTTAAACTAACTATAAATGGGAGCAACACACAGGGAAAAATTGTTCAGTTATTAATGTAATGTCATATTTAATATGTTAGCAGTATTATATAAAAGCATTAAAATGTAATAGATAGTATACATAAATTGTGGTATGGTACTATAAACTGCGTATCATGCGCTATATAATATACATTTATGTTTATCATATACTTTATGTAATATATTATAAATAATTATGTACATGTACAGCATTTTCTCTCTTGAATCGTATATTACATCATGTATTATACACATTTCTTATAAATAATAACAAATAAATCAAACATGCACCGTAATACATAGGCTGTTTCAGATATAATATGAGCCGCGGTGGCCGAATGGTCAGACCATTCGCCTCCCACCAGGGCGATCCGGGTTCTATTCCCAGTGGGGTCGGTCCCAGTGCCCGACGATGCCGTTGGTCGGCGGGTTTTCTCGGGGATCTCCCGTTTCCTCCGTCCTTTCATTCCGGTGCTGCTACATACCCATCTCACGCCACCCTTCACCAGCGCTAAAGACCTCGATGTTAAACGCTGACCAAAATCACTGACTCAGATATAATCCTACAATCTTGGAGGATGGGTTCCTTACGCCAAAACAAGACAAAACGTTCGTATAAATATAATTTTGGAAATCGTTGGTTTTTGAGTTACTAATGTAAGTATGTGTACATATATATATATATGTATATATATATATGTATATATATACATATATTATTGTAAAAGTATTTCTGAAACAACCAGTACAATGGCAATGTAGTTATGTTTGAGCACAAGTTTTCTCCATAATATACGCCTATACGATTTCTTCGTCATTTTCCATTACTATTGTTTTATAACAGTCTCCACAGAACAAGGAATATTATTTATAACAAATGAATGAAAGCCAATATTTAAATAGCAATCCGCCAGAATAATTGAGGCAAAGCGTGATATAGTGCCTGGCTGTTAGGTAACTATATTAATAGTTTTTACACTACCCACTAATACTACACGCTACTATTTTCAACACTTTTTTTTCAGTATAAGCGTAGTAAACACTGTTAAACACATTTTCTGACTTAGATTACTTAATCGTGTCCAAACCTGACATACGAGTTACACAACCTCAACGCATATTAAATTAAGTTGTAACAACTTCTCCAGACTTGCGATGTTACTGATGCTGGCATGTAATTACAGAGATAGGCAAGCCTGTTTAGCGCGATGATGCTTCTCTTACAAAACATAGAATTATTGGGAAGCATAGTTTTCCTGTGTAATTTTCATCTTTGTATTAATGCTCTGCACTGGAAGGAGAAATATTTTAGTGACGAGAAATTTTAATTAATACCATGCAAAATTTGTATTTCTTATTTATTGTTTTACCCGCCCTTAATAAGGCAAGACAAATTGGGAAACGGAACACAAACCAACTCTACCTAATGTTAAAACTAACAAATTCATACAGAGCCACTTGCTAATTAGAATTATAAATTAGAAATATTCAAACAGTAAGCTGTTTTGAAGTGAAGGTATTTTGGCGAACGCTTAAGAGGGCGTGGTACATAATTCAACGCTAATAGTAATAATCTATAACAGGTTCCTTGAAGTCAATAAACGAGAGTTAAACAATAGCAATCCTAGACAACAGTTTTAGCCAACGTTTTAAACAAAATTATCTCCAGTGTTACGAACTTCTGAGGCACAACCTCTGACACCGGAACCTCGTGCATTAAACTACGGCGCAAGAGATCACGCGTAACTGGATAAATATTTACTCATATAGTTGTCAAATACCATTATCTAGGATTGTCATTGAGTATTTTATCCATATTGGCTTCGAAAAAAACGCAGAAATCAATTGATGTTTTCAGCATTTATTTATCTACCACTCACTATTAAGAGTGCCTTCACGTTGGTGGGGGATGACATGATGTATGGAGCAGCGCCGGAATGAATGGGCGCGGGAAACGGGAGATCCCCAGAAAACCCTCCGACCAACGGCGTCGTCCGGCACTATTCCCGTATGCGAAAATCCGGAGACTGACCCTTTCAGTAATCGAACCTGGATTTCCTTAGTAAGAGGCTAGTGCTCTAGCCACTACGCCAATTAAGAGTGAAGATTTCAGTGTTTCCTTTCCGTCGAACATTGCACTCACTGCGAATATGTTTGTAAGGTTCAGAAAAAATAATTCTAACCCACTACACAGCGGTGCTGTAGTCTGGCTTTAAGGCCTCGCTCCCTAGTTTAGCAGTGGTTTCGAAAATATTTTTTGTAACGCAAATTAATACATATCAAAAAATCCTTTGGCAGTTTTAACACTTGTATATCAACGTTTTATATGAACTTTTCATTTGCAATACACCAAACTGATTTTCAGATTTTTGCCCCCTAAATAATACACATTTGGTTGTGAAAACAAGCCAAAACAAAGCAAAATAATATTTTTCTCGCAAACTGTACATTATTTAAAAAAAAACTATCTGGTAAAATTGTGTATCGTATAACTGTACACTGTCTCAAATTTTTTCAAAGCATTTGGTTAACAATATTTGAGTTGTTTGCAATTGTTTGAAATAAACGGGAGATCATGGCCTTAAAATAACGTGTAGCCTAATAAAACTTAACTGTTAATTATTTTTTCTTTAGCACAGTCTTGCGCGATAGGCAAAATGTGCAATGGTGCAAGATAAAGTCATCGGCTTGGTAAGATTTTTTACTGAAAATTTGGTGGAGTATTTTCGCTAATTTTTATAATTTTTTGTATTTATCTCCTAAACGTACAGCTTTCGTACGATAGGTTTAGCATCAGTTTATTTCCCTCGTATTCTTAAACCTGTTTACACCGAACTTAACATTGCTAATAACAGATTTGTTCAACAAAGTTATTAATAAACGTTGTTAAAACGCTTTAAAATAGTTGGTAACATCATGTTTTCAACATTGTCGACAACTTGCTCTTGTTAAATTTGTTAATATTTACAAAGAAATGTCAATTACATTTGTTACCAACATTTCGTGGAGTACATTTGCCATGATCAAAACTTTTTGAGTTTTAAAAAAACTGTAAATAACTTTATCACCAACACTGTTGATAACATTATTTTCACAGTCCATTCTAGGACGATCGAAATTAAGTGATGCTATCGGCATTTTTGTCATCAACATTGTTATTAATGTCCATTCGTCATTCTTATCACTTTTTAGTAAAATTTCTGTTTTAACCCTTGTTTGCAACACGTTTTCAATCAACATCGATATAAACAGTGTAACATTGCCCATAATTTTCTGGTAACATTTTTGTAACCAAGATTTTATAGTTGACGTAGTTGCTACTATTTTTTCGGTGTGAACATGTCTTTGCACAATAATGGTACAAAAGTGTGCCGCCAGGACTGACGCGTGGGTCTCCTGCTATAGGCGAGGCGCGAGAGACAAGTCTATAAACTCTCTCAACCTATCCTTGCCTCTTGGAGCGTACGTCTGTGGACGCGTGACTGTAATACCATGTGTGTTGACCCAGGTCTGTCTCTGCAGGCTTAAGCAATAGACTACCTCTCTCTCATACCCTCTCAACGTCAAGTGAGAGAAGCCAGCGTGCAAGCCTGCAACGCTAATGATAAAAACAAAATAAAAAAGAAGTCTTGCGCTTTATTAGTGCGTCCATTAAAACACGCCTCGCGCCAGGTGCTAATTACGGCTGTTCGAAGAAACTAAGTTATGAGTCTGCTAACTGAACGCTTCAAGGCGCGCAAGAAAAACTCATTTCAAATGAAATGCGGAGTCGTTACTGCATATTAGCGCTTCAGTTTCTACTCTCCCCTTATTCCAGCCGCTTGCATTTTGTGATAAACACTTTTAAATGAAGCTGCCGCATTGCCGGTGAAGGATGTGAGAGGAAGTCATACTTACATTTGACGCTAAATACTTACCGTGCCTTGTTACTACTTCATAGGCGTTCATTTCTCAGAGTCGCTGTTAATTAAAGCAGAAGAAAGGTATTGTAATAGTTTTATGCTTTATTAACCCCGTCAACACATGTTAGTTTACTGCTTCCCATAAAAAAAAAGTTTAATAGTATTATAAGAAGTCAGTGCTGCAGAATAAATTTACATTATTTTGGTACATTATTTATTTGCTCTTACATACTATTATTTCTTCTAGAATCATTTAAGTCAACACGTTAGAGGAACATTTGCTTCAAAACACTTTCAAACGTATGGGTGAGTTTCGTAACAATAATTTACGTCATACGGGTCGCCACTCGTGACGTAACAATAAGAATTGTCAGACTCGGGAATAGCAGAGATGAGCTGGGCGTTTTTTTTTTTTTTTTTCAGTTAATATTTGCATAATTGTTGTGTCGTATGGATTTCAAGTTTTCTGTATGTTTTCCGTCATGGCTTTTATCTCTCGCGTGGACTCTTATTGCACACCATATTTGATATAACTAGAAAAGATTCAGTACACCGTAAAAATTTTTGTCCATTCTAAACAAATTATCGAAACATTTCTAAGTCAGATACTAAGAGAAGAACGTCGATAAACTTTAAAGTAGTTAAAAAATATTTAAAAACAGTTATAAAAACGACAGAAAAAATTGTATTAAAACATTTTTCGAAGTACAACAAAATTATACTTGGCGTCCCGTCACTTTTACCGAAACATTTCATGGAAATTACAAACAGTAAACTATGAATATTTTTGTGATTGATGTGAAGAAATTTCACTGCGTCTTTATATTTACTTGTGTAGTCACATTTTTATTATTATTGGTTTTTAATTTTTTTTGTGAAAGTTCAATATAATTTTTAAATTGTAGGCTAGGTCTTCTCAAAATTGTGTTCAGTAAAGTGTTGAACAATATAATGTCGCGAGGGGTGTGACGTAATGTAGTGCAGGCCGTGAACAGTGGGGCGCTGAGCGTGTTGCCGTCCACACTCGTCGGGGAATGTCGTTGGCCGTTGCTCCACCTCCCCCCCCCCCCTTTTCTTATAACTTGAGGGACACGCGGTCAACAACAGCTGTCGCAACCTGCCGAGCGCAGCTGACCCGACCTTGCCACAGCGGGCGTCTTGTACGTCAGCTCGCTCTTAACACGGTTTCAGCCGCCCACGTGTGAATACGGTGCCTCTCTCTCTCCGCTGTCTTTATTTCTCACGCTCTTATCCTCTATCTGCATATATATTTTCATCTCTCTCTCTACCCCTATATTCCTCTCCCGATTCCTCTATCTTCCTCTATCTCTTTGTTCCTCTATCTCTTTATTCCTCAGTCTCTATTCCTCCGTCTCTCGTCATCTATCTCTCACTTCCTCTATCTCTCTATTCCCCTATCTCTCTATGCTCCTACCTGCCTCTTCATATATCTCTCGTTCTTTATCTCTTTTCCTCTCTCTTCCTATATATCTGTTTCAAGCTGTCTTCTTCTCTTCAGAGCTATCTCTTCATGTATTACTCTAATGGGCCGTGGTTGTCGCAGTGGCCAAAACACTCGCCTTCCACCATGGCAACCCGGGTTCGATTCCCGGCTGGGTCGGTCCCCGGATTTTATCTTGTGGAAATCGTGCCGGACGACGCCGCCATTCGGCGGGTTTTCTCTGGGATCTCCCGCCTCCCCCTCCTCATTCAAGCACCACTCCATACTCACATCATGCCACCCCTCACCAGCGCTAAAGACCTAGATGTTGAGCCCTGACCAAAATCTCTTACTTCACTTCACCCTATCGCTATATTCCTCTTATCTCTTTCTTCCCCTGTCTTTCTTCCTTTATCTCTCTACAACTATATTTCTCTCCCTACCTATATCTTACTCTTCTCTCTTTCTCTCTACCTTCGTTTTTTTCTTATTCTTCTAATTCTCGATTACTCATTTGATAGTACACTTTTGCGTGGCTTATGTGACTGCAGGCGATATTCAGAATTAGGTACGAGAATTGCAACAGTTTCAGTCAAACGGAGAAATTGTCGATACAGCGTATAGCCAAATAAAATCAAACATTTCAGGGTTGTTAAATTTTTCAATTAACTATTCCCTCAAAAATTACTACCTCGGCTATCTTGCTATTTTAGTGTGTACAAAACAGTAACATCGTGCCGAGTACCATCGTGAACAGTAGCCTTAGGCTCGGAGATAAGACGACAAAGGGTCGAAGCCGAAGAACAATATTATTGGTATGGCACCACAAGCAGAAGAAACGATTACTAATTGATATTTACGTTAATGCGCCATTCTCTAATAACGGAACAGAGCTCAGTAAACCTGGCTAGATCTCACTAAGCATCACAAGGGAATAAATTGTTTTAACAATGTATTAAGCTATCGTATATAGCCAGGGGCAGGAGGGCAGAGTGCCCCGGGTGTCGGGTAAGAGGGGGCTGTGGTGATGCCGAAAATATTTACTTGGAAATGAAATGTAAATGAATGAAAAAAAGATACCGAATATACCAATATTTAGACTTTTAATAGTTTTGTATGTTTGTATTTTTTACTAACCTTGAGCACCCCATATTGTTATAAATACAGTAGCCTATTAATAATTAGAATGCACACTTAGAACACTGCTAATGGTAGCTAGTAAGTACATGTTTTATGTATTTGTACTAAAATTTTACACCGTTATTTACGCGAGCGAAATACAGCATATGCATGATACGTTTATTACTTTTGGGTTGATTGGACTGATGGAAAAAAGGGTGAGGGGAAAAGGAGGGGGAGAAAATCACAATACTTACCCCGGGCGAAGGAAAGCCTAGATTCGTCCCTCTATATAGCTATTAGTATGAAAATCTGAGATGATTTGGCAGCCAAGTTTAGGTGTAAGTTAAGATAATGTTGCCCTAGATAAATAATGTTCGCACGAATTAAATAAAGTTCCATTTTCATATTTAATGTACTTGAGTGCACACTGAAGAGCAATATCATTATAAGTTCGTGTCCTAAAACATAACATATTCAGTAACAGTCAGGCTAAACTATAAAATCGTGACTAAGGTTCACCATATAAGTTAACCGCGAAGTTTATAAATGCATTCGAGCCGTTCAACACGTTTTGAAATGATGCCATGGAAAGTACCAACGTTGAATGAAGTCGAACTAACGATTATAAATTTCGCATAACACAATGGAGTACCGTTTCTTTCGGGTTTAAATGCCTTGCTAATAGGCTGATCGGAAGATATTCAGCAGACGATCGAAAATAATTGGCTTCAAATTAGGATGTTCCACCCCCCTCCGAGTTGAGTAATGGAAATCGTTTCTCATACGTCAAAACTTTGTGTTTCCTAATGAGGTACGCAGCGTTTTTATGCTGGCTTCCAGCTGGCCATCACATCATATGTAGCACATCAGGGTAAGAACGTCACAAGTACTAGTTTTAAAATACATTTGACCGTAAGGAAGTTGGTACGTCATAAACATCTCATCAACAGTGAGGTCATTAGAGGGAGAATATAAGGTAGAAGTAAATGACCTTGTATTCCATGCAATATTTTAAGGGGGGGAATAACTACACAGAAAAAAACTTCGTAGGAAATCTTTCCTGCAAAATTATTTTGTGGTAACCCACAAAATAATTATATGGTGTCCACTATACATACGTGGTGACAACGAAATGTTTTTGTGGTTTCCATCAAAATAAATTTTGCACAGTGAATACAAAATATTTTGTGACAGCCACAATATATTTTTTTCCGTGTATCCGTGGAAATATTCCAAAGGTCTAGTGATAAATTATTTTCAAAGTGGTAGTAAATACTACTTTAATTTAGCGACACAAAGCGTAAGGAAAACTAAATTAATTAGGTTTAACAATTTCCAGTTCATAATGACTTAGTTTAATTTAATGATTCTTACGATACCTTCTGTTTATCAAAATTATTATAATATACTTGTGTAGTTTTATGATTGCCCATTGTAACAGTAATATTTTGCATCTTCTGCCATTCGTGAACTTACATAACGGTGCGACTCAGCACATGTTTCAATGTGCTCTGTATGGCATATGTCACGGGGGCTGTACTTTTGACGGAAAAGTGCAGTGTTCGAATCCAGTAAATTCAAATATGTGTGCGCATTTCTGGAGTTCAGTTAAGTTGGAATAATATTCAAAAACGTTCAGGCTTAAACCTCTTGGTATATGAAAGGCGCCAAAAAAACTGCAATTGAGGAGTTGGCTGGAATAATAAAGGCTTTAGTAAGATAAGGCCTTTCTTCAATCAAACAATTTATCTTGTTAGACTATACTTTTAGTGTGACACCTACAAATTTGTGTAGCGATATGTAAATTCATCACCAAGTTATGAATTTTTGTCTTGATCTGTGCTGGTGCCATTATGCTATTAATAATTTCTGTTTTATTTTTTACTGTGTTTATGGTAACTGCTATTAATTTGTGTAATGTAAATATATATTTCTTATTGGTATTTAAAGAAAATAATGTGAGAGAAACGTGACATAAACAAACTAGTTTCTCCTAAACATATAATTTGATTATCTCACAATAAAATTTTCTTACTAAGGCCTGCATTCCAGCCATCTCCTCAATTTAGCAAAAATAACATTTTTATTCTATAAACAACATTCTGGTAAAGAAAAATGAATGTATTCGACGAACAGACAAAGAGTCGGAGCACGTAGTCGTTTAGCACAAGAGACTAAACTAAATAACCAACACTACTGGGTAAAAAATTCAGGACAACACACTTAAGACAGCACAAACAATTACTTGAGTAGAGACCAGAAAACACACAAAACCTGTATGATACAACACAGACCACATAGACGTAAAACAGGACGAAACAACGATGACACAGAAGATTTTCAAATCGAACTTGTGACTTTTCGGGAGCTGACGTCTGCTCGAGTCTCCACACAAACTAAAAATATCATATTGTGTTGATCGCCAGGATATGTCTGAACGCTTGTAAACAATTCAGGGTTTCAGAATGGTGGGAATAAAAAATAATTTCACATTTTATACCTTATCTTACTAAATTCGACGACCGCAGTTCATTTATTACGCGTTGTCTTATTTGTATCAGAACTAGCTGCATCCGAGATGCACTGCGATACTTTTTTTTCTACTATTTTTTATCATCTCTGATTCTGACATGGTACTCCATTCCTCCCCCCCCCCCTTCTTTTTTCCCTCCCTGTTTCACGAAAGGAAAAAAAATAAGGCAGGATCATTTCCGGGTGCACACACGTCACAAAAAAGTTTTTTTTTACAATATGTTTTGGGAACACTGGTATGAACCTTTACCCCATCCCCCCACCCCACAATATAGTTATATTTTGTCAGAAACCTTCGCGGGTGCAAACTCAACAGCACACCAAAGTTTTATCAGAGTCGTATGGTACAGTAATGCGTAGAAGATGAACAAATATTAAATTTTATGTATAACTAATATTCGTTTCGTGCTTATTTATTCGGCATTTTAAGCACTCCGTTTTCAGTTTCGCTTCATTTTGAGGCAGCAGGGCTTAACGACCCTTTAGCAACGAGGTCTTACGCGCCCGAAGACGGTGTAAGTGAGGCGAAAGAACAACTCAAAAGCCATATCCAAGCTGGGATTCGAACCCAGGATCCCTCACACAGTAGACCGGCTCCTAACCGACTACGCTACGTAAGCCGGCTCTCTTCATTGTGGCTTCGGTTATGATAAGTTTATTTTTCTACAAATTAGAAACATCAATGTTATAAGTTTGACACAGGGAAAATTTCTGCCGCTTGAGCGCTGGTATCGATAGTGCACCAAACTGACCAACCACAGAGCTTTTCTGAATGTTAAGCTACATTAAGTTGATAATTTAAACGCGAAATCGGTTTCTTTGCACTCTAAAATTAAATTTAATGAATTCTATCACTTCCAAGTTTATTTAAATTTCATTTTACTACAGTTTCGTATTTATCTGGTACACTAGCGATTGAAGCGAAACTAGAGGCAGAAATTTTCCCTGTGCCAAGCTCTCCCATAAGAAAACGTATTTTCTTTCTAACCAGTAGTAGAATTAACCTTAGTTATGTTTACTGTTTACATTGTTATTTTCGCGCCAATGGCCTGGGCCCTATTCCACCAAACAACTTTGCACTTTACAAAATTAACTAAGTGCAATGTGAATGCGTTTCACGAAAATATCTCCGGGTAGTGAAGCTGGAAGAACGCCGCACCTAGCTGGACCCGTCTCATCGCGTTGGTGGAGGTTGTGGCAGTGCTCATTAGCGCAGCAGACTGGAGAGAGAGAACACAGGGTGAGGGAAGAGACGAGGGTAAGGAGGCAGTAAACCCAGCAGTAAAGCAACGACCTGCCCTGCCGCAAAGTCTCTTCAGCGGTTGCCGGGGTTTTTAATGTCACCGCTCCTCCCCCAACCAGCCACATCTGCCCGCCGCCCGGCACACGGGAACTGTTCAAACCGAGACAAGTGTAAGGCTGGCTTTACAACACAATTATGCAGTAAGCTTCAGTTGAGCACACGGGAAAACATTTTAAGTAAAAACAGTTGACAATAAAATCGTTGAGTCGTAATTGCAGCAATTTCAAACAAGCGGAAATACCCCCATCAGAATGTGGTGATGTGTACTACTGTTTTGGCGTTAAATTATTGTTTGACAGGTTTTTCGAATTATCGTGTTCGGTTATTTCATTCAGACAGGGGTCGGTTAAAATGAATGAAGGTCTGATACATCTAACTTTGTTAATAATTCTGATCTTTGGTGCTATTTCTCTGCGTCGTACATGGGTTAGTCCCTGATTGGCTGCTTCTCCAGAACTTTTACATAACACACAAAATATCACCTGATCTTTGAAATATTCTTGCAATGGGTTCGTATTATAAACATGACAGTTTTTTGGACAAACGCCATTATGCCAAGCCTACTATTTTTTCGTTTGTTTTTGTCTGTTATGTCTTGCCTGTGTTACCATTCGCTCGAGTCTCTCGTTATTTGTGTTGTCGTCGCCGTACATCCATTGGTGCCTTTTTCACACACCCCATTTTTGTTGCTTTTATAACTTTTAGTATCTTTTTCGTCATTCTCCACTCGTCTATATTCTACTTCGGAATTAATTTTTGCGTTGTTTATATATGTTTTTGTCCTCGTGTCGTATTCTGGGATATGACAATATTCCTTTCAGGAATTATCTGTGTGTTCTATGTGTGTTCACTACAGCTTACTGATTTTTCTTCCTTTATTTTTGTTTTATTTTATTTTTTTACAATACGGCAACATTCACCAGTATTGGCGTATGTCCAAAAAAACTTATGTTTATGTAATATATCGCATTGAACATCGCACTTTCAGATCTTGTGTATACGTCATAACGTGTAAGTTAATGCTCAAGTTCTTGATTGTAATCCAACCTGAGGAACGCTCTCCTCTGCCATCATGCTCGCCGGATCTCTCTTCTCTTCCAGCACTTCCGACCATGCACTGCCAGGAGCGACAGTGTAGAAGAATATCCACCGATCTGTCTCTACAAGCGGTTATAATGACTAACCTTCTGGGATTAGGTAGGGTTTCTCAGTCACGTGACCAGTTTAACTTGACCACCAGGTTAATGACTAAAAGATTGCGAGCGATTCAGTGAGGCGCGGATGAATGGAAGCTTACAAACTTCATTCGGGCTACTGTTTGAAAGTCACGTGACGTAACGGCCTCACCTACATCCCACGCTACCAGTCTGTATGCCATGCTATCTCCGTGACGTTTTGTGACTGAAATAAGTACCTCCGTGATAAATGCATGATTTGTAAATACCCATTTATGTAAAAATTGCTACGTACGTACAAGGAGCCAAGAAAACTTATTTCGTGTATGTGGATGCTTTTGTTTCCTCCTCTCACCCCGGGGAAATATTTCGACTGATACCATAATCTGAGAAAATGTAGTGTATAATTTTGTGTATTTTTTTACGTTATTAACCAAAAAATCTTTGCGAGAAAAGCATTTATATAAAATTGTTTGACTGCATAAATTTTCCCATATATTGAAAACTTTAGCACAACGCACAATGTAAACAATTGCACGAAGTCGACGACTGAAAGAACAACTTCGGGCCTTCAGACGAAAATCACACAGCTATCAGTCCAAAAGTTAAAGGACATGCAGACAACAGAAAAGGTTATATTATTTTTGCGTTGTGTTAGACTATATTACATTATATTACATTACATTATATTTTATTATATTTTAATTTATTTCATTTTATTTTATTTTATTATAATATATGATATTTTATTATTATATATTATATTACAATATATTTAATAGTGTTAAGTTATACAGAATACAGGTTTCAACATATCGTCAGATATTCCCTACTTTGCCTCTCTTACCAGGTAAGCGGGCTGGTGGATGATAAAAAGGGATTGGAGTGGCATGTAAATATCAGCAATCAACTCAACCAGATGGTGCTGCGTTAACACCTTACCTGAATACCTGTGACTTCCCAGATCGCGACTAAAGCAAAGGCCTTCTACTGGAGCCCTGAAAGTGAAAGGACCAAGCTAGAGAAGAATACAAGGTTATATCAGCTGTACATACATTCTCTATTGTTGAGAGAGGTCATCTACATCGAAGGTGAGTTCAGTGAACGCATGTAGCGGACTAAGGTGACATGTAAGATACGCGTCAACGACGGACAGTGACGTTGGACAAGCGACTAGCTGTAAAGAACACTGAATTCTATTATTAAATTTACTAGCTATGCGGAGGTGAGGGTGATTTGGTGGAAGACTGTGTAATTTTTATACTAATATCGTATCAGATGTTCTAATGCCCACTGAGAAATTAAATACTTTTGTATAAACAATAATTCTGCTGAAATTGGACAGTAATCAAGTTTGGTTGTCAGTACCATGTACCTGACTGTTTAACGTAGTTAGTACCAACATAAATATTAAAAGTGTTCCTGTCTGTGATTGTTTCTGCAGCACTGCGAACTTAGTTCCTATTACAGAAACTAAGTTCCTTAAAAAAACTGATTGCAGCTCTAGCATTACAGCTACGAAAGTATTTAGAGTTTTTCCAACAACTATCATAACTGTAATATTTTGGAAGACAAAAAAATTACTTTTCTTATTTTCCGATTAAAAACTGACAAATAATTGTATAAAACACGGTGGCATTAAGTCCTATACCCAATGTTATGAATATATATTTATTTATTTCATTATCGTAAAATATTGTTTGTTTTGGCTTTACTTCTTACAGTAAGTACTTTTGCCTGTATGTATTTTTTGTGTCTTGTATTGAAAAAACTAGTAGCCTAAGTTAGTTTTTTATATAACAGAAAAATTATAAAATGACAATATTATCCCACCTAGAAGTGAGAATACATTATATGACTACGCTTACAAAATATTAGAATTCTTATACATTTCCCAACAGTGTAATAATTTTTGTAAATTGGATGGAGTTATGCAGTAGGTAACAAACCCATAAATCACTGCAGTTGGGATATTCAAGATCAAAGTTTATTGTGTCTACATAAACCTTGTAGAAACCCTTTTTTCTGGCCCCTTCTTTCTACTCAAATATTGTGATTTAATTCTTGTTTTTTTTTCTAAGATATAGGCCTACTTCATACCTTCTTCTTCTACTAGGAATAATTATCTCAAAATAAATTACTTCATGGGTTGGTTCCGATTTGCATAACACCTTTCAATTGAAAGCTACTTATGCTAATTGGATCCTGCCGTTCTGCTTCAAGTACAGAAACCCTGTCATTCATGAGTAGCTTTATTGCATTAAACAATATTAATTCCTTTCATACGCTCGATATAGACTAGTTTGCGTTAAGAATATTGCAACAGCAATTTTCTGAAATGCGTACAAATACAACCCGATTACCGTTCCCAGTGAAGACGACATTGGATCAAACCTACAACGAGGGAAACTAAAGTTCTCCTAAAAAAAACCTAAATGGCAAAATAATAAAATTATTCCCGACTGATAGATTCTGAACCTAGGACTAAATCCAAAACCTTAAAGGTAAGAGGACGCTAATATTCCTGTTAATCGTAGGTCCTGAAGGCAATATTAACTTCACGTCAAATCAGTGGAACAACCTGTTAGAGTAATGATAAAATCTTACTTACGTAACCAGTAATATTTCACTTTAACCAGTAGATCTAAAGCAATCTTCACTCATGTAATAAATAATCAGTTTATATTAAACGCCAAGCATATCAAATAATTCTATCAAAAATGTTGTAAAAGTAATTTAGTAATAAATGGCGTATGGCGAGGTTTCCCGAGATCAGAACATCACGCCCCGAGAGCAGATTTCTGATTGGCCATTCATATACATAAAATATGTACAAAACGTGCTGCTTAACACATAACAAAAGTTTAATTGATAGGGTTAAAACGAAATGTGGCACCGCGATAAGAATTCGTAAGAGTAAAATATGTTTAAAAAATAAGTTAAGTCAAATCCCTCAAGTAGCGGACCTCCGGAGCATAGCTGACTGCACACTGGCTTACGGATACGAGACGTTCTGGGTTCGATTCCTTGGTCCGAATGAGTGTAATTTTGTGTTACAATTTCACTCGTGTTCCCTTCATTTACTTTGTCATACAGGGAAAATATTTGGCTCAGCAGTTAAACTTTGCATTGTTCCCTACATTTAAAAAGCACACACAAATTGGTGAGCATACGTTTCAATCCCAACTCCCGCTAGAAATTTTCATATATTAAATTACTGTCTGAATGTTATGTACTATAATAATTAAGGAATAAAATGCTATAAATGAGTAAAAATTTTTCATATTTTTAAAGTTAAAAATATTATTTTACTCTCTAAGGAATATCACTCTGTGAAGAAGTATTCCCATATATTTGTCAGGTAACTTTCCAAAATTATTTAGAAAAATAACGCTTATTTACTTGTGTAAATATACTACCCTCATGTGGTATAATCTCCTCTTACATAAAGTAAAATTTGTTTTCTTTGCTTCTAAGGTATTTTAGCCTTCACATTCAGTGTACATTTCTGTATACCTGCAGCATATACGACCTGAACACCAACAAAACATTTGAGGTTATGACACATAATTCTCTATAATATTAACCAATATCTGCTGCCAACTATTGAATTTTAATATTCCAAAGACAGTTTCCTCTTTATTAAGTGAAGAGACCATAAAATAAGATTACTTTACACCATTAAGGTATCAACCTTGCGCCTTCAATTGAATTTAATTTCATATGAAAATCCAAAATACATTTCACACTGAAGAATTCTTTATTATCAAAACTGTGAATCGTGAAGTTCCTGTCAAGTTAAGAAGCTGAAAATCGTAATTTAAAACAAAAACGTGTGGTGCATAGATACCTCAAAACTGTGCACAGTAACCTCTCTTTAAAGTGTTTATAACGTAATACTGTGACCTGCTGGCCATTTTTACTCACCACATGTTATATCAACAGCAAAACTAGCTAAACGCTTGAAGTCATTACCCACAATTCCTTACAATTTTTATCAACATAAATTAAAATTAATGTCAAAAATTACAGTTAAATATTCCTAAGACAAAATACGTATTCATAAAACTGTGGCGTGCTGGCCATTTATACTCATCAAATACGAAATCAGCGACCAAACAAACATGTTAAATCAGCTAGTTATGTTCATGTTACGAAAACCTTGTTTGCCAATATTATTAACTAAGCAGAATCGGTAGCGGCTTTATGCAAATTCAAACTGCAGTCTGTATGACGTAGCTGACGTGTCCTCGAGGTGGAATTCTGAAGTGTAGCACAGAGAAATGTGCCGAGGAGGAAAAAAAATATAAAAACATATCACTTTCTGCGGGCGTTATTAAGTTTAACCGTGCAATCAGTACAACCCTGAATTAGTTTAAATAAAATATTCAAAAAATATATAGAATACAGAGAAATATGTTTCAATTGATAGTAATTTACGACTGTATTTAATTGGAAAACGTTCAAGAAGGTAGAGCAGCCACTGGTTATGTTATATTGTATGAACTAGCGGCGAGGTTTTTTTTTTATAGGTTGATTTGAAAAGTGTTCATTCAGTTTATCGGCAACCACCTGCTTACGGAATTTTCAACAGCATGTAATTGTTATGCTGAACATGCCGTAGCTAAGAGTGGTGCTAATTGGCCCCTTTGGTGCGTCTGTTGTTGATGAAAGAACACACAAAAAGAGAACAAGTTTGTAAGGAAAGGAAGAGGAGCTACGAGCAGGAAAACATTTACGAGCGTGTATTTACTTGGAGACTTTCCCAGAGGGCGTTTCAACTCCCGCGATGCCGCCGAGCTTGACTGGTGGTGATTATTGAAATGTTGGTGGCTTGCCTGCCCACGGCGACAGCATCCTAACAACATTTCCAGTTCACGGACACTCGAGAGCTCGCCAGAGACTAGCAGCCTCTTGAAAGATGTGGGCTTTATGGAGGAGGTAGGGGAGCACTTCAACTGCAAAGGGAGCACTTACCCAAGTGGTAAGTTTACCTTTCTGAGGTCCCACACCTCCCTCTGTCAAAACACCCTGCAAGTCGTTGATCCGTTCAGGAGGGTTCTACGCGTATACAAACACTCTAAATAAAATATACGCTCTGTTTGTCATCCGTCATCCAATTTAGGAGGCGATAAGTGGTGAAGTACAATACCTATGTGGTTAATATTGTTTATTTTCCATTTTATTGGTCAAATTCTATGTAGACACTAATTAAATAAATGTAAATAGCGTGTGTACAAGAGACGAAGCCGTTACTAACAAGCATATGTTTATTTACCTTTTCAAATATTCCAACTTTTGCTTCCATGAAATGACAGTGCTATTTTACGAATTTTCCCCAGATCTCCAAGACTTTCAGCAGTAAATAAAACGATTGGAAATATTGTGAGGAACGAACGCAAGGGTCATTTACGTATACAGGACAGAATGATGACGGTCAGTTTTATACAACTGAAAACCCGGTGGAATGTACGTGGTGCTCTTTCTAACATAAACTGAATGCATAAATAAAAATATATGTGTATAAATACATATAAATCCTTATGCATTAATATGTCTTAATCAATGCAAGACTAGGCGAGAGTTAGTTAAAAATTATAATTATTTTATAGACAGTTCGTTCCTTTCTAAAGCACTTTAATGTCTCACACATCCATACTGTTATTTTCTGATAACAATACGTGACGTTAAAATGTGTGATTCATACGAATCTCTGCAGCTATTCAGTTGTTTCACTTCCGTGTTCAAATTTCCTGTGACAGTATGTAATACCTCTCACCGCAGACTTATCAACTCTACATTGTTTTTGTAGCGAGTGGCTACATTGCACTGGTAGTCCACCATATGACAAAAGTTGATAATTTTAACAAGCCTTAAGCAAAGCTAATTAAAGATAACATTATTGTGGAAACGTTATGTGCAAGAACTTCGTATTTTCTTAGCAAGTTTTACGAAAAGAGCGATGCATGTATTTTACTACAATTGCGCGGCAAAATTAATACAGTTATGAAGGAACATGTTATGTTTAAAGTTTTACCAACAGAATCTTTTTTGAGTTGTTGTTTATCTGCTCGAGATAGACAATAACGGGCGATTACAAATTTAAGCAGTCCGAATTTTCATAAAACATTTATGGTGAGCACGAGCATATCCGCATAAAGACATGCGTGCTAACTGTAAGCAAGAATGCCTGAAAACGATAGTTTTGGGTTTGATTGTGTAACAGAAATTCGTATGATACGTTATTATTATTATTATTATTATTATTATTATTATTATTATTATTATTATTATTGCCTCTTTACTTTTATTACAAAATCTGTAACTGTAACACATTCAGTAAAATAGGTATTTACTAAACTTTAGTAAGGTCTAAGGTAGAATTTGTATCAATAGTGTGAAACTCGCGGAGACTGATTCTAAACGTATAAAAACACACATTAAAATATTCAAAATAATTCATAAGGTTTTATAGAACAGACACACAATTTTACTATATGGATAGCTTATCAGATTACAAGACACGTACTTCAAAAACAAGCTTACGTTCATTTTCGATTGCAGTGAAATAATAACAATGAATCCCGGAAATTTCCATTATATTGGCTAAGAAATAGTGATCTGTTCGTAGTAAAATATTTTTTCTTCTGACATAATGAAACGCTGTGTCAACCACTTCTCTCATGCACTCTCTCTTGCACAATCTCTTAGCACACTCACACACTCACTCTAACTTAAGCACTCCGTCTGTCTCTGGCACACACAACCCTGCTTTTTCCAAGTCGTTCGGCTGTTTGCGAAAACACATTGCTAGATTAACAACGTTGGTTACAAATAATATAAATTTGAAACTCTTTTAGGGACACATGGCATTATATCAGAATATTGGTAAGTCGCAGAAAAAACTAATTTAAACAAAAACTGGACACAGAGAAAAATAAAAGTTGCCAGTATTATTGACAATAGCTAACGCTGGATAGTATTTTTAAAAATATTTTTAATTTTTTTTTCTTTTTTTAATTTTGCTTTAATAATGATTTTCTTATTCTTAATTAAATTCAGTCATAGTGGTGTGTGATCATAATCATAGTTCAATTTATCAAATCCGCCAGATTGTCTTTTCACGGTATTTTAACGTTAAAGTGTTCGCGTGTCTGGTGTGTCCGAGAGAAAATAGCTGGACCGCAGGTGAATGACCCCAGCTCCCCCCTCGGCGACATCACTTTCTGTAGTTATTTAGTTTATATTACTTTCAATTTTTCATTTCCATAAAATTATTTATTCATTATTTTCATCATTGTATTCAATGCCATTTCTATTTTGTAACATTGTGTTAACTTGTAGTATTGTGTAGTGTTGTTTTGGTTTATGTATTTTAAAGTGTCAGCCTAATATAGTCCAAATGGACTGTTTGGCAGACACTATAAATATGTGTAGTAAATAATAAAATTAATTAAAGTAATAAATATTTTTATTACACTTACACCATAGTGATATTTTATGTTACATCCGTCACTCTACTTATCGCAGATATGTGACCATTAGCACTGATTTATAAATGTCATACAAGTAACTTGGGCAGTATAGACATGTTTACAGTACACTCATCAAAGTCACTTCCAACATAAACACGCCTAACCACCATTGCGCAACAATTAGTTTTCAGACGTTGATAGAAGCTGGCATTGTTTCAGTCTGTTCTTCTTCACAGTTTTCACGGTCTGGCTTTGCTCGTTTCCGGGTGTCTTTTCTTTGAATTTCACGTAATTTGTTACTACGACATGTGCATTATATGCTCAAAGATAAGGTATAGTTTAGCGTTGCTCATGCAGAATGATTATTCACCCTGTTTTATAGCATTACTTGCATTGCTGCATACAAAACACAATAATGATCTTAGTGGGATTTAGCTTGATCCTTCAAATTAATTGTCCTAATATCATTTTTACGCCGCAATTTAAATGAAGCAACGTCAATCTTGAGAGTAGTAAAGCAGTTAGAAATATTAACGACATTTAAGCGAGATGTGAAACATTCTTTCAGTAGGTATACTCTTTGTTGTTTCGCATGTAAGCACACTGCTAGCAACATATCTAACCACGCGCCCGAGCGGATTTAACGGGCCGAGGCTGGTGACAGTTCCACGTCAACTACCTGCTAAATATTTCAGTTTGAAGTATGATTCACATCACGACAATGCTGCAGTAATATTTATTTAAAATATTCACTCCCGTTACAATAAACGTTCAAACAAATTTTAAGAGTGTGTGTGTATATATATATATATATAAGATTTATTTACTGTTTAGGAAAAACTTTTATGCAGGTTAACATTGTCCACATGTCAATAATGAATCGCAGATGTACCGTAGTAACAGTTTTGCTTTAGATATTTCGGGACATCCTTCGTTTCTGCGGGCCTGTACTGGTGCAATTTCCAGTATAGCTTTTCCCATCTTGCTCTGAACTCTTTTACTAGTAGTATATCTTCCTGTTTTACGACTACATTTATACTAACACAGTAGATTCTACTTACACGTAGGCCTAGCGCCATATATGAAGCTACATATTAATTTTTTCAGGCATGACTATGCTTACATAGACGTATGTTGTTCAAGAGAAATTTCGTTATTCGAACGTCTCTACAATATTCCTTGATGCAAATACATAATAAGAAACTCGATACCGCTGTCCCAAACGAACTGAGAGTAATTGTGGTGTAAAAGCAACGTCAGCGTTGTCTACAGACTTGAAGAGTTATTTTACATTTTCCTCGTGGTGCCGTAAATATGCTAATTTATTTCCGACATCTGTCGACTGGGAGGTGATCTGACTGGCAGAATTGAAGCAACTTACTGTACAATTACGGGAGAAAGTGTTCATCCATAGCATTTTTATCAATACAAGTAACGTTGTGCAAGGTTATTAAAGATTCTTTGGAGAAACTCTGCCTGGAATGAAGTCGATTATCTCCTCATTGAAAGCAGGTTGCTTGGCCACATATTGTGACATACCTTGTCGCGACTAAACTAGGCTTCGTCGTAAATTGGTTGTTCTACAAAAACGTCTTGTCCTCAGGCCTATCACGCCACCTTCATTACGCCGAGAAAATTTTAACAGCCAGTATTACACTAATCGCATGCTGTGAAGATTTTCATAAATTCCATGAGTAATTTTTCAAATTTACGCATATTAAATTACTATTTTCCAAGGTTGCGTGATAAATTATTAAAATGATTAAATTAGTATGTTTGATAAACATTAAATTATGCGATAGTTTTCACGCTCCTATCCTTAACTAGGTCGATGGGTTGTTCTTCTGCAGTTACGTGTTATTTATAGGGAAAGAACAAATTCGCGATTTCAATGACTTACATGTTAAAACCTATTGTCCTATTCCTACTCAAGCCCCGTATATTTGTTCATTGTCTACTCTTGCAGTGAGTAGTAGCTAATTGACAGGTGAATCGTGGCGCGAGTATACACAGAACAACGGATTCTGACATGCAAGTCATTGAACTAGTGATTTTTTTTCTTTCTTTAGTTATTTACCATAAACGCACTGTTTTATAATGTGAAAAGTTTGTACATATCGCATATTTTTGAGGAAAACATAAAATCACGTACCTAGAGAAACAATATTTTAGAAATAAATATCGCTTTTCATGTGAAGTTATTAGTATGCAGTTATATCTCGTATTAAACAGTCTGAAACGAACTCATGTAACTATCGTAAGAAACACCTTATGACAGTCTGAACTGTAAAATGCATCCCTACGTCCAATCTGCATTTGCCTGAATTTGGAAATGAATGCATCAATGCCCTATTCTAATAATAGTGTTATTGAAGGTACTACATTTGTTAAACTGTTCTTGTAGTCATTCAGCTTTAATACTAAACAAATAATTTGTATCGACTGAGTAAAACTAAATACGCATCCCAAAAAAAAGTGTTGTTGACATGCATTGAAAATATTGGCGACGACAGATGTCATACATATTTTTCACTTTAAGAAATACTAGCCACCGGGAAACAAACAATTTTATGTTAATTTAGATCGGTATCTGGTATCGTAAGAAGTTAAGGGAGGTGTTTATTCATCCTCTTTCTGTAAAAGACGAGCATTATTTATTTCAATTTCCCTTACTTTAACTCTTTAATTTTCTGCGGCTATTGTCGTTACTTATCTTACCTTGCACTTCTGAATACACTAATTTCACACGTTTATTGACAAAAGTAAAAAATTTGAATTCTGTTAGTCTAATGCACAACTGCAAAGTTTTTTAAACGACTTCTTAATAATTAACTTCCACTTAAATTCAAGACAAAAATGCATTGTTTATAGGTATATCTGTAGAATACAAACATGTGTGTGTGATTAGCAAACTTAGAAACACGTGTAGGGAAAAAACTTAAATACAAACGATTTATTTGCTAGCAACAAACTCTGTACCGATCGGCAGGGAGGTCGCCATATACAGAAATAATTTTTAAAAAAAGTCAGGAAAAAATCGTTTATGTGAGAGAATATTTCTCCAGAGAAAAAAATTAAACCGGCATCAGGAAGTGTATTCCACTGCTAATGCTACTGATCTTCAGTGAATTCAGGCTACTAACTTGTTTCTTACATTGGCGAATAAGCATATTTAGCAGATTAAGGCCTTACAAGTCAGCATCACTGATTTATTCTTACGACTGGATTTTGTTTATTTAAGCGTAGGACAGGTTTGATAGTTTAACTTTCTACTGTCTTTCCCATTCCAGTCACACCCTTTCTCCAAGGCACAAACGTTTCAAGTAAAGAAGTTACAGCCTTGAATAAGTCGTGTTTAATTAGTTCTTAGGTAGTTGCTATTTATCCCTGCTCACTGGGATGTACCAAGCGAAGAGGTGCAAAGGTAACGCAGTGGAATCGTATTTGAAAAGACAGAGGTTCGATGCCCCGGCTCCGGCCATTCTGATATCGGTTTTCCATGGTTTTCCGAAATCACTCCAGGCTAACGCTGGGATATTCCTTAACAAAGGCCACGGTCGACTCCTCTTCCAACTCTTGTCATTGCATCAAATTGTGTAATGACCTCGCTGTCGACGAAACGTGAAGCCCAATTACCTTATTTTTCCATGGTTTCCAGGAATCGCTCCAGGCTAACGCTGGCATATTCCTTAACAAAGGACATAGTTGATTCCTGTCGTTGTGGCAATCTGAGTATCACTATCCTAATGACCTCGCTGTCAATAAGTAATAAAGCCTACTTACCTTGCAAATGAGATGAGTTACGTATTATTAGGTGTAAAATACCCTGTTCTCGTGTTTTGTGTTCAATACACTGTAGCAAGCTGGTGGCGCAGTCGAGAAATTCACGTCCACATAAGGAAATGTCAGAGAAAGTTAAAAGTGACAAACAATTTATCACCACGTAACTAAGTGTATGATGATCCTATACATGTTACCCTAAAAGGCAGAAACTTGGTTAGAAGGCGATGCCACTCTCTCTAGTAAAATATATCCAGACGTAATATCGTAACTTCTGTCGAACACTTGTGCAATGTTCTAGAAATATAGCACAAGGTTGTTGGCAGGCACTATTACGAATAAGGGCAAGGCTTGGTTGTGAAGATTATAATACAGAAAAATACTTTCTTACAAGTACTACAATATGATATTGTGTATAAATTCGTAAAATACTAGAAATTCCAACATATAACCATATGTGTCAAAAATATTTTCACAGTTGAGTTGTCGTACATAAAAAAACATAAAAATTCATAAGATTTAATTACTGACATTTACTATTGACCAGTGAAACCCCAACGATAAGCGGACAATTTACTAAACGTGTACTGGTATTTGTTATGCTTGCGTCTCGCTTTTATGATCGGGTGTTAAATTGTCGAATACAACATTTGAAAATATTAAGCGAAGAGGAAACACGTGAGCAAATGTGTTGAAAACACAGGTGTTTTATATCGTACTTCTGAAAACAAAACTCAGAATCCAATAATTACACTTGAGGTGGCGATTCTTCACATTAATATCTGTTGATTAAATACCGAGAAACAACTTAATTGGTGTGAGTCTCAATACACGAATCACATCTCACATGATACTCATTCAGACGAGACCTTAAAGACGACTATTCATACGTCCCTAGTGCGTATTAATATATACTGAACCATTGCGAGGAATTTCCACGAAAGTTCACTATAAGATCGAAGTATGTGTTCAGTTCAATCAAAGGATTAGGAAATATTAATTTTACAGAGAAGAATGAACAGCAGCATTAACTTCAGAATATGTATTTCAGGGTTCAAATCTCGGTTACATGATTCATGTATGTGTTGTTTAAAGACAGATTACCAAAAGCAAAGCTTCTACCAGGATAGCCACACAGTATAGGAAAATGCTGTTAAATTTTCGGAAGCAGGAATCATGGGATCAACAATTGTGTCGACGGAGCACAGTACCCTTACTGAGCAGATAGTTCCGTGGTCTCTTTAGGAACGAAACAGTTTTTGTCACAGTCCGGCAGCCTTTTATCGGTTTCCCATGTTTCCCCGAAATATCTCCAAACGGAAGAAGGGATTTTACCTTGCTACAGTTGATGGTCATTTCTTCTCCTGCCCATGATGCTCTGAGTCTCTGAAGAACTCGCAGCTGACGAGATGCCTGTGCCGGTATTTCAGCGTGTTCGCCTAGTGCGCAAGATTAGCCTCGAGGCACCAGGACCCGTGCTCCAAGTATACGAGGGGGAGCATATTCGATTTGCAGCCGAGGGGTATCGCGTTAATTTCCACTTACTCCCTGAGGTCGAAGGTTGGCGAGAGGGTAACCAAGTCTGTCTTACCTCCCGGCACAGTCTTCTTGATTGCTTACGGCTGCACCTCTACGCCCCGCTAATAACCAACGTCGTCGTCGTCATTATGGGAACTGATTGGCTCGACGCGCTGCTTGCTTCTCGTCACATGGCGGCACATGCTCGAGTTTCCTCTCGCCAACCACCTCCTCTCCTACCACCTTCTCTAATAACTCATCCACGCTTGTTAACTGCTTCTGAGGCGAAGCTCGTGTTCAAGCCGGTGTTTACCAAACACCCCTGCTTTCCTTGCGAAGCTCATTCGTCGTGTGGTGGACTAAACACATTCACTATCCCCCTTTTCACTATCACTCTAGCGCGCTCTCTTTCCCACTATCTCTCTTTCTCTGTCCTTCCCTCCCTCTCTTTCAAGAAAAGTATAACCTGTTAGAGTACTTCTTACCTCAGCTTCCTAGTCGTATACTGAATTTATCGTAGTAAAACTTTAATTTCATGCTTTCCAAAATACTCGCGCCTGAAAATTTACTTAAATTTTACAACTTGCCTAGCCTAATAATTAGAAACCTTAAAAATCCGCATTTTCGTTCAGGCACAAGCTAGAATAAAAGTTACAGTAAGTTTGTGACGCGGCTTTCGCATTTGTTCCTAGACTTATTTGACACCTCCTAGAGGGCAACTACCAATAACAAAGAAGCAACTAACTGCAGGTCCAGTAATTAGCTATAGCTAGAGACATGAACTTTTCGCGAAAAGAAATTTGCCTCACTTTGTGTCAGTGACTTGTGTGCACGTCTGCAGACTTGCTTCACGGTCAGAGATTGGATGTTTTGACATTTGTGTGTCGTGGGGTTTTACACGCAAATACCAGACGTGTGGTGTTACAGTAACCTTATTGTGATTGGTACAGTCAAATGAGAAACGTCACAGTTCAAAGGCACGCTGCCAATATCTATGAAGCAGAACTGCAGACGTGCACATAAGGCACTGGAACAAAGTGGGGCAAAATTCTTTTCGCTAAAAGTTCATGTCTCTAGCTATAGCTATATCAGCAAGCAGCCAATGAGAGTTGTTGCCTGTTTCAGTACACAGATATTCTTGGAGACTGCTGTGCAGATCAGTGAACACGTGAATTTCCCGGTCTTTACCATTGCTCTTCGCAACACTGTTTACTCAATTATGTATTATGGAGTTCAATAACTCTTGTTTCAACCATGTGCATTAGCGTCGTAGCGTGGCTATCCCTGCGCTATCTGCTTAACTGAATCTTATTAGCTGTGATATGGCACGAAAAAATAGCACCCTCTGTCTGGTTGGCGACGTAGTGTAAAGCACAATGTTCAGGAGGCGCAGGATGACCCGGATAAAACGAAATATTTAAATGTAAACATACCCTTTAAATAGGGACCGAACCCAGCAGACTACTGACAGGTATGTCATGTTATGGCGACCGGTCTATCGCAACGGATATGTACGTACATAACTGCCCTAAGAACTAAGCACATTTAATGAAATAAAATTGAAAGTTTCATGTCCATTGCATAGTAGCGAATATATATGTGTGTGTTATCGGCTATTTGAACATTTCCCGACCACAAGACAAATGTTATGGCAAGTGCTTAATAGTATACACTCCAAAGTTTGCCAAATCTGTGGATAGCCTAATTTTTTCTCAGATTTTGGAAAGAGCAGAGAGACATTAGTGAGTATACAGTGATATCTGTGTCTGCAGTATTAAGTTTGCCATTAAGATTCGCCATTGGAATTTACCAAAGGTTCCAGATTATGTTTGCCAAGACATGTCTTTGGAGATATTGAAGCCATCTCATGCAACCGAGTTTCCAAAACAAATGGCGTATCTTAGACTCAGCGAAATCAATATTTATGTAAGTGATCCCACATAGTGCATCTCCTTACCGCTACAAATATGAAGACTAGTTTGCAGCAGTGCTATAATCACTGACGCTGGCACCTGAACAGTAAATAAATGCTCTCTACTGACTTGAGTTCAAATTCAGTTTACAGGCTGGTTGATCCTTGCCACGCGGCAGCCTAAAGAAACAAAGGAATCTATTTTCCAGGTTATGTTAGCCATTCTAGAACGAAGAGAAGTTGTTGCAGTTTCTTACCGTATACTTGCACGGTTTTCTCATACCAGTTACCATTCAGTTTATTTGCTCCTAAGAATGTTCACGTGAAAAATTTCAGTATCGGGTGTTAGTTCTTAGAATTTAACGAACCTTCTGAGCGATATTAAGTTATTAAAATTCAAATCGCAACTCGGTAAACGACATTTTATATAGAGTAGCCTAACGATTTATCAGGAGGTTAAGTTTTAATTTTAGGACGTATCTTAATAAGGCACGTTGTTATTTGGAAGACGACGTGTACAGTTAACGAGACCAAAAGTTTTAAGCAGTAAAATGTTTTAGGGATTCTACCCTAGGAGCTCGCGACCCAAATCCGCGCTAACGAACTCGACCACGGAGGCTGCGTCCTGTTTCCACGGCACTAGCCCATGTAATTGTGTGGCAGTGGGTGAGTTCTCACTCCCAAACGACGGAGGACCTTGTAGGTGCTGGGCACGAGGCGCGAGGGCACGTGACAGTTTCGCGCTATAATTAGGCGAGAAAGGCGCCGTCGTCGTAATGCCGGCTACCTCCGAGCCGCCAGGAGAAAACGACTCCCCCCGGGGCAATGGTTTCATCACGAGGGCGCGACAACGTTCTAGTACTGACCTCCCCCCCCCCCTCCAATACAGTAAACACCTCGCGCCTGGTAGGGTGCCAGCGAACACTGACCATACATGGAGATACCTGTTCGCGGCTAACAAGCTTAATAACACCGCCGGACTGGCCCCCAACTCCCCCCCTGGCGCAACGTTTGCGAAACCCCCACGCTTTCACTTTTCGCCTATCATCGAGCTTGGCGCGCGTGCTGGGCTATTTGCTCGCTCTCCGACCAGGGTAAGGGCTGTGTTAGCGAACGTAGGCCGTATTACAATACTGGCCGAGTTATTTCAGTCATCTCACTTATAGTTCCGTCCCGTTGTCACTGACGACTGCTGATGATTATCGAGGATTATTTTTAGCTGAGGCTACCAGGGAAGGTATGAGAAGGAAATTAAAATTCTACGTTAAATGGATAGAACCTTAGTTTCACAAAACACTGGCATGAATAACCAATAAACAAACACCAACACCAGAACAGCAAGTCAAAAACAATTTTGAATTTTGTACTCTTCGGCATATTCATAAAACAATTTTTGTTCTTATATGTAACGTTTGGAAATATTAAATAAGAAATATTTGTTAATTACACGTGTAAGTACAGAAACATAATTTCATTACGTTGCTATTTCATTAGATATTTTATTTTCTCGTTGCATAAAATTGTCACTCTGAGCTCCCTCAACTTCGGCAATCTTCGTTAAGAATTGTTTGTCATATTCGAATTACGAGAGCCTGGAGACTTCTCCGACTAACAGCCACTGGAATGAGCGAAGAAGTGTACCGCCAGTGAAAGCATACGTTGGCGCTAGATTTAAAACGTGTCCTCTAAAAATGTTCATAGAATTGCAATTCTTTATGGCGTTTTTTAAAATATTAAACATGCCTTGGAATGTTCTCCAAATCAGCTAATGAACACGAAACATTAATATTAAATGTATGATCGTTTACGAAGTACATTATCAGATGATTCTGTGAAATATAATTATTCTTATATGAAAATATAGGACTTTAAAAAGATTACGAAACTGTATTCGCTAGTAAAATTCGTATTCTCGTAAGCGTTTCAATTGTCTGCATGTTCATCGCTGCCAATCTTTCCGAAACTCTAAAATCGCTCACTATGACGAAATATTTACAGATTATATATATTAGAGAGAGAGAGAGAGCTCAGTTACAGCTGACGACCACCAAAGACAATCAGAGCTCACCAGCAGTAACGGAAAGCGGTGTTGGTTTCATGTAGTCAGCTGTCGCGTGTAATCTGAAACGACCCCTTGAATATACAGGCTGTTAATAAAAGTGTGACACAAAATATGCGAGCTCATTCCTCGTAAAACAAGTAAAGTTGTGTTGCGCTAGTTTTTAACTGGCGCAAATCTGAAAGGAAAAATTCGTGATTGAAAACTGACATTAAAAGCCAACGTCTATTAATATATGGAAGATTGAGGAGGAATAAACAATGAACTTTCCGGTGCGGATTAAGAATAACAAAGTCTGTAATCTGTTTAAAAAAAAATATTTGTGCATATATTTTTTACTATTGTATTGTTTGCCTATTTAATAACACAGTTTATAGCAGAAGACCCCGGTGCACAAAAAAGGTCACCTTACTGCAATACCCTCAAGTTAATCGTTTTCAAGGATACTGATGTAAATTACGTGGAGCCTTAAAGATAGGCAAAACGCGGTACACTAGAGGTTTGATGAACCTCATCATGTATTAAAGATGAAATGTACTCGAAACCATTTTTTTTTTTGCAGATTTCTGGTCTTGTTATTACTAAACCAAGTCTGGAAATTATTTAGTTAGCTCTCCTTACTTGTGTTTATTATAAGAAATAAGAAATGTCGGTTTCCAATGTAAATTTTCAGTTGCGAATTTCTCCCTTAAGGCCGCCTACCCCACGTTTCAAATGCGTTGCAGTGTGTTCGTAAACAGGACTTTTCTACTAAAATATTCCACGTGTGCTCATTGTGCAACGTACGAATAGAAAACAAACTTCAAGCAAGGTCGGAACCTCATTATTAAGACGCCATGTTCGTTAAATACACTGTATCTAAGCCCTACAACATGGCTAAAAACGGCCTTTTCGGACTTCCGTACTTCAAAATGTACTAACCAAATGTATGTGATACTCAGATTGCGACCTGCACTGAACTTAGTTGCACACGTTCCACTTATAAAATTATTGGTCACCGCTTATTGTCTCATAGTAAAAACCGTTCGGCGGGAACATTGCACACTAGTTCAACGCTTGGCTTGTTGATGCGGCGATGCGGTATTCGATGCACGCTTCAAGGTCGACCTTACTGCTCCGTCGCTTTTGAGCCTCTCACGCGCGGGTAGACGGCGCCCTTAAGATTTGCGCCAACCAAAAATTTGCGTTACATTACTTTATCTCATTATCACAAGAAATTATCTCGCAAAATGTGTAATATACTCTCATTGATATCCCATATCTACGCCAAACTTGAAAGATAATAGTGGCGCAACGGTAACAAGTTAGACTCGAATTAGAGAATCCCCGGGTTCTATTGCCAGTTCCGGCCATCCTAATTTCTGTACTCCGTGTTTTCCACAAATACCTCCGGGTGAAAGCTGAGATGGTTCCTTAACGATGGCCATGGCCAATTCATCTGTCAGTTGCTGTCATCGCCTTAAGCCGTGCCATCGTCCGTAATGACGCTTAGTCACCAATACGGACACCACCAGTTTTGTTTCTCCTACGAAAACTTTACAACTGCCAAATTGTTATAAGAAATTATTTCGCACGGTATTAGCTAGGATTTAATTTTAACGGAGCATTATATTGTAAACAGGAGGGGGAGGATATCGGAAAAAGAAGACTGCAAGGTACGTTAGGACTCCAGATTCAAATGATCTTATAATAGGCGCGGCACTCGTGTGTATTAGATAATGGAATTTTGAAAGTTAAATTCATTTACCCAAGTCTTGACTAATTTGCAAGGTATCTATTAATTCGCAGGGAATTGCGTTTTTTTTTTGTGTGCAGAATGACACCAGATATTAAATTGAAACAACTTAGTTCCGTTCAGTGTTAAGAAACTTACAGTCACGTCATTTTGACGAAATTTTATACAGCTATAGAAACGATGCTGAGTAAACGGGATGCCGGACCTTGGTGGCCAGCTGTTAAAGTCATTGTAAGAATAATCTAGAGGGATAGTGGGTCTGCAAGCGCGTGTCTGGTGAACAAGTAGACGGTAATTAGGCCAGTCTGATCATAGCGGCGACTGCAGCATTGTTCACCAGGTTCCGTCTTGTACGTGGTACGTCTGCCCCGGCCTCATAACGACGTGAAGAATTTAATTAGTTTGATTTCATTTAGCATTTAAGTTCGCTCTCTTGTCGGAATGGTAGTCTAGTTGAAGTCTTCTGACTCTGTACAAAGTGGTCACATCGTGAAAGCTAAATTATTCCAAAAACAGTTACTTTACCATCATATTAAGCAGGAAAATTCTGCTAAGTGCTGAGAGGACATGCATTTTTCATTTATCTTTGTTATTACGTAATCATAGGAAGTACTAACCGCTAAAAGTCTTGAGAGGAGAACCGACAACGGAAAGACTGCACGCCAGTTAACTGCTATGTGCCTAGAGGCTACGACGTATCCGACGAGCGTGCTATGATCGACCTTACCGTTCTTGCGTTTCCAGCTCTCGGACACGTCTGAAACCTCTAACCAGAAGGCGCGGGGCTCCTGTCTGGTTAAAATTTAACTGGTTGAAAACAATCTTATTGCAGAGTATAGTAACCAACGTGTATTCGTTTGAATGAAAATTCTAATGGACTTTACCCATCACCTTGCTCATTACGAAATAAAAAAAAAAATTAAAACAGATGGTCTTCACTGGGAAAAAATATTGCAAGGTGCAAAAAAAAAAAAAGATGAAGCCAATTAGTAAATGCAAAACCCAAAGCAAAGTGGTATAAGTAAAAAAATTTCAGTATTTATTAAAGAAACTTATGCAAATACGCAAATAATTTGAACGTGAATAATCTTTTACTTCAAAAATATTACAGCCCACAGAAATTGGTTTAATGCTACCATTATCACAAAATTTTAATTTATGCTCACCACACTTGTTATTAGTCAAATCAATACATATGTATTCTTGACATACCTGGTAGCTGCCATATTCCCATTCTTTACCAGATAATATATACATACGTAAATTCAGACATCTATGTTTATTTTCAAATTCGCAACCTCGAAAATCGGTCTAAAGCATTATACAGACTGATCAGAAAGTCGCCGGAAATATTACGTGAGTGAGGTCATTTTCTTCTGGTGATTTTTATTACAACTGAAAGACTAGTTCTACTCGTAAAATAGTTAACTGTAACTTTTTAAACTTTTCATGTGTGTAATTCGTGTTTTTTGCAATATATTTAAAACGAAGTTGAATAAACCATAATGTGTTGAGCATAGTTTCGTGTATACTACATGTAATCCGGACGGAAAAATCTATGGTAGAAAAAATTCACTTACGTTAACAAATAATTGGTGACCACCCTCAATCTGTATACAACTTTTTCCCGTAATGTGACACGGCCATTTGATGAGGTCATTGTACCCATTATAAAACATTAACTACGGTTGAGGACACAAGGTTTCTTGGTCTTACAATAGACAAATCATTAGGCTGGAATAAACACCACGAAAATTTATTATTAAAACTAAGTTCAGCCTGCTTTGCACTGCGAAATCTCAAAAAAGTCATGGAAACAATGAAACAGATTTACTATGCCCTGTTTCATTCAATCATGACATATGGAATAATTTATTGGGGAAACTCTGGTTCAGCAGAGAGGATTTTTAAATTGCAGAAGATGGCAATTAGAATAGTATATGGCTCAAATAAGTATGACATGTGTAGACCATTATTTACTAAATTAAACATCTTTACTTTAACAGCACAGTATATATATATATATATATATATATATATATATATATATATATATTCATTAATGTGCTTTGCATATGAAAATAGAAATCTTTTCAGAGTAAATGAAGCTGTTCATGGTCATAACACTAGAAATAAAAAAGACTTTTACAAACCACAAAACAATTTGATGATATATAAAACCAGTGTTTTTTACTCAGCAACAAACATATATAGTTATCTACCTGTTACCTTACAACAACTTTTTGAAAATAGTAATAAATCATTTAAATCCAGCCTAAAAATTTTCCTACATGCACACCCCATATACTCTATGACTGAGTATTTTGATATCAAAATAGGTAAAGACACATGCTACTGGCGTTAAAATTAATTTAAAATAAAATTTTTCCATGTATGCATTACTGAATTACATTGTATTTGGCTTTTCCTTGCTATTTTTATATTATGGCAAGTTGTAGTTCATTTTACAAAAAAAAAAACTGTGATTGTAAAGAAATATGTTCTTGTGCTGTATGTAGCTTATGTGCACATGTATATGTATAATTTTGAAATTATGTTATCCAAACATGTAAGTTTCTCTTTGTAATTCTAACTGTATATAGTTTACTGAAATAGGTGTTTTTTGTTTTTCCATGTACGTAGTTTTGTAAGTAAGGGTTTTTTTTTTTTCTCTTTTCATTCGTAGGTCTAAATTGTATATCTGAAATTTGTAATATCTATAACTTTGAAAATTGTCAATGCAAATATTGTAAAATTGTACACATCTGACGTGTCCTATACTGTAACATTGTACAGTCCAAAGGATGAAAAATAAAATACAAATACAAATTACGTCCTAATGAACAAGAAATATGTTCTTGTCGCAAGGGCCAGTGCCTGGCGTTTCTTTTAAATTCGCAACAACAAAAGCGTCTGTGGAGAATATACAATGACTTGTATTGAAGCAAAACTTCATACACGCGGTAGTAAAACACAACAACTGATGAGAGGGGCGAGTTAAGCTTTAGAGTAACGAGACAGAAAGTATTTGGTACTATACATGATGAATACTTTGAAACTCAATGCGTATGTACGTAAGAACACGAAAACGTTATATATCTCGTATGCTCAACATACGATTGATTGTGTTGCTATTATTAAACGTCTGTCTCAAGCCGAGGGCTATGTACCGCGTTTAATGCGCGGAGACAATGAAGCGACAAGGTTCAGCTTTCCACACTCGACGGTTACAGCTTCGCTTCTATTCGCGTCGCCAAACTGGCGTGCAGTGTTTTCGTACTAGTCTTTTTCCTATGGGACTTAAAGCGGCGACCCTACAGTATTATTTGAGGAAAGTTTGTAGTAAAGACAAACGCATGCTTCTAACTTTGAGTTTTACGAATCCAGGTGGCATTTTTTTCCAGTTACAGCTGTCTAAAAAAGCCGTTTTTAGTAATTTTGAGGGGGCCCGAAAACATGTTTATAGTGAGCTTGTTGCATATTTAAAATGATAGAAGCCTAGTTTTAACCGTGTGTTCTTTTAGTAGATAAACACATTGTGAATAAGTGTAGCTGTTTCGCGTAGAATAGAAAAGGCGCGGCATGCTACAACACCGTTCATGCGTCAGGTGCATAAGACTCTTAAAAGAGTACATGCTATGTCGATATTGCAGCCCTACGTTTGTCACACACGACCTGTCTCTTCACTCTTTGTTGTACTCTCCTTTGTTAAACGTTGGCGATGGGGGCTGCAGTGGCCGAGTCGTCAAAACATTCGCCTCCCACTTCCGAGTTCGATCCCTGGTGGGGCTGGTCACCGGCTCTTCGCATGTGGGAATCGTGCAGGACGACGTCTCTGGTCGGCGGGCTTTCTCGAGAATCTTCCATTTACACAGCCCCTTTCATTCTGGCGCTGCTCCATACTCACATCATATCATCCCTCACCAGCGCTAAAGACGTCGATGTTAAGTGCTGACCAAAATTTCTCACTCACTCACTCCATTGTAGGACTTTGCTTCATGTCATCCTTCCGGCCAAGCCAAAGATATTATAAAAGAACTCGACTGTTACGATGTTCTTTTGTTACGTGACCAAATTGAACGCTGAAATATTGTAGGCGAAGATAAGGAATTATGTACTTAAGCATAGGTGGGGCGCTCGATATTTTTCAACAAAAACATTGATAGAGGACATCGCCCGAATATTACCTTTTTATTTCATACGTAGCCAAAGAACTACATGGATGAAATTTATCAGTAAATATGACCATTACCACGAAGTCCATCGAAATTCCCAACAGTTGTAAGTTAATGTTCTCGCACCGAACTCGAGATCATGATGCTTCATAGCAACAAGGTTAGGTATATTATTTAACAACACATTGAGCGATTAGGTGTTTCATTACAAACTACGACAGGTCATAAAGAAACTGACCAGCTGACGTCGTTTCGATATCACGTCGTGACAGTTACCTCAGAGAAACCTTACGACCGGTTATGTTAAGCAAGTTGATTTGCAAGTCGTATCGCCGATGGCAGCTCACTCGGTTAGAAAAGTTAATAAGTACTGATAAATCAAGTAAACCTTCTTATACAAGCAACAATTATATTATCAGCGTTTTACATGATATAAAAGTATAAGTCTTTTTAAGTTATTTTCACCAAATATGTAAAATTAGTTATTTCATGACATCACTGAAACCATCTTTATAAAATAACTAGCAGTCCCCCGCGGCTTTGCTCGCGAGTATTATTCGTAGCTGATAATATTTACTTTAATTGAAAAACCACTTTGTACACAAGATTGGTACTTCAGTCATCAAGTGTTAGAATGTCCAAGCGGATAGTTGAACTAATTCTGCAGAAGGATAAGTAGCTATAGCTGTTCATGCGAAAAGCAGTCTTAAGTTTGTCCCTGCCACTAACAGCGACTTCGCCTGGGCCTTATTTATAGCCATGCCTATTTGACGTTCTATGGTAGTTACAGACGTCTAAGGTAAGTGGTTAATCGAATGAGAAACATCTGTTTACCCTGTGCACAAACATTGGTGACGGTGCCCTCAATTATATATTGTCAAAATATTCACTTTAACTTTATTGACATTACAAAGTTTCAGAGAGTTAAGGTTTCGCGGAAACGTATTTGGTGCCCCAAACCTGAGATTAGTGAGATGATATATCGTCGGTTTACTGCCAAAAGTGAGAATGTCAAAATTAGATAAAATTATAAAAATGCTAGGAATATGTATATGTTGTTCACGAACAATTGCCCAAGTTTAAAGTCTATTCGTCGTTTCGTACTGTTGTGTCACAGTATAGTAACATACCACATTTTTGTTAATATCTACAATTTATTACTGTTTTTAAACGAAATAGCATTTATGACTTAATCACTTTTGGCAG